>JAHWFP010215967.1:0-14218 GCA_023313725.1 Lithobius niger
AAAAAAAATGGCCGCTGCCATCTCCGTGTGATTGCCGTAAATCGTTCAATCGTAATCCTTCTTCTACAGCGGTCAAGTTAACTTTAAAGAACACGGCAAATTAAAACACCGTTGCTTTCTTATAACCAATGAGCTTTTGGGACGTGACACTCAATGAAATAATATTTGATTGTCGCGACATGTCACATTTAACATGCCTGCGTCTAATACTTCAGAGACTCCTCGTTGCCACGGCAACGTGTAGTCCTACTCTCCAACCAAATTCTCCGTGAGCTGTTACAAATTACCGCAGGTAAAAATTAGGCCTAAAAATTGAAAATTAGGCCTAAAATCTATAAACAGGCCTAAAAGCTAAAAAGGTTTTTAACTTGCAATTGTGATGGTTATTACCTTTAGATTCTACAATACAGGTGTGCGCCTCAACAGTGGAGGACGTGTACAGAAGACCTGTTACGACTACGTAGCTGCTGCTTCCGCTTGTTAACTGCAATACAATGTAATTTTCGAATAGTCCAAGTTTTTCAACACCTTCATGATAATTGAGCCGAGTTCTGCTAACATCCACCAAATGGTTGAGCGTTGCATGCTTCAAAATGGATATCTTGGGTCATCTCTCGAGAACGCACTACCATGGTCCAATTTTTTTTACGGTCCAAAGGCCTTTCGCATTGCCCCGTATATAGGTCACAGGGCACATAGACCACAAAGCTTATGTTTTTAATGTTTTATTGACAGCTTGTACGTATGCTTGAGAATGTTTGGCTTCCGTAGTGTTACAGTGTTCCTACTCACTGTCAGTTGTTTTTGAGGGTGAACAAGGTCTAAATGCTTATGATGGCCGAAAATTAAAGCGTTGTTGTAGTTGTCTTGAAGGGTAGTTTGTTTCCAAACGGAGTTTAATTCCAAGGAGAAAGTGTGTACGCTTCCTCAGTATAGGCGAGGGTCAGTATTGGGGAAAGGGAGTCAGTGTGACAGCCAATTCAAAGTCAGTAATGAATGCGATAGGGCGAGCATATTCATTCTTTTCACAGCATCAGTGACAAAGGGGAGCACATGTTCATTCTTTGAACGGTAGCAACGAAAAAGGACGTGCGTGTTCATTCTTTGCACGGAACTGGTGAAAATGATCGACCGGTCGGCAACATGAAGGGTAATGCCGATTAGCAGTAACAATCATTAACAACCGAAATATTACGATAAGTATTGCTCATGGAAAACTACGAGCAATTAACTTCCGGACTCCAACAGAACCAAACACCAGTGCGACAACAAACAGGGTAGGCAGTGCCACAACAACTGCTTTAATTTTCGGTCACTAAAAGGTTTTAGGTCTCGTTCACCCACGAAAATAACAGAGACAATGAGCAGGAACTGCAACACTAGAGAAGCTAAACATTCTCAATCATACTTAACAACCACATTAAACATTAAAAACATTAGCTTTGCGGTCTGTGTGTCCTGTGGTCTGTATAGGGCAATGCGAAAGGCCTTTGGATCGTAAGAAAAATTAGACCATGGTGGTGCTTTCTCGAGAGATGACCTAAGATATCCATTTTGGCCGGCGTATATTCCGCGGGAGCAGTTAGGTTTTATATATTTTTATATAAAATTATTGTTGAAAAATTATCAACATCAAGCCGTAAAATTTAGGCAGACACCCCAAAAATCACTCTTTGCTCTCTTTTGCAAGCCCTGCCCATTCAAACGTGAGTGCTTGGAGACCAGGTTCGGAAAAGGGGTCCGGGCTTTGTCGGGTTTGGGGATCGCTGAGTGAGTGAGCAAAGCGAACGATAATCAGCGTTTGTTAGCCAGTATGAACAAATATCTGATTGGTCGGGTTTCCATTTTTTGGTGGATTTCCATTAGTTGGTGGGTTTCCATCTAACACCATCCATGCGTAGCAAGGGCTTTCTCTACTTTTTATACAAAATTATTATTGACAAATTATCAACATCAGGTCATAAAATTTACGCAGATACCCTTAAAAATCACTCTTTTCTCTCTTTTGTTAGCCCACCCTAGAGAAATATTTAAATGTCAGTGTTTGGAGACCGGGTGTGGAAAAGGGATCCGAGCGGTGTCGGGCTTGGGATCGCTGATTGAGTGAGCGAAGCGAACGAAAATCAGCGTTCGTAAGCCAGTATACTCAAAAACCTGTTTGGTCGGGTTTCCATTTCTGCGTGAATTTCCATTAATTTGTCGATTTCTATATAACCGCTTTCTCTAGTTTTTATACAAAATGATTGTGACAAATTATCAAACAACAAGCCATAAAATTTAGGCAGACACCCCAAAATTCACTTTTTCGTTTTTATTTCTAACTGTTCTTAGGTTTTAGGTTTTACGCAACCAGCTCTGTCGCCGCCGATCGGCGCAGATTGCCGAAAAGCGTAAGGGCGCGTTTATGCAACGACTCGCCTCTGCATTCTCGCAGCTACAAGCTAGAAATTGTCTGAAATTCCATCATGGCGGCGGTTTTAGCTCTGCCAGATCGCAACGAAACGAGTCAATAATTAAAGAAGGGATTGGGAAAATTGTTTCGTCAGGAGGAATTCTTTATCTTACTGTCACGAATTTTAAGACTGCAATAAGCATTTGCCCAAACGATGCCGGATTTAGCTGATCCAGGAAGATCCAGGAAGCGTTGTTACCATGGCAACGATACCTCTGCTATCGCAATTAAATTCTAGCTGCGAGAATGCAAAAGGCGAATCGTTGCGTATAAACGCGCCCTAATACCCGATTTCTTTGAAGTAGGAGCTAAAGGTACGGCAGGCAGGCAACTTTATTTTCTTTTCGTCGCTATCTCCCCACTGCATCGACACAAGAGTTTCGCGTGATGAAGCAGAGAAAGGCAGAGTGGTGAGAGACAGAAAGAGAGAGTGACCGTGAAACTAGCGGAACTGTAATTGCTTGTAATTAGCCGCAATTAGTTTCGCAACCCGGAGTCAACGTTGCTTATAGTGTTAGCTTGGCAAGCTCCACGCTCTTCCCCCCACCCCCTCTTCCCCCATCCCCAAACCCCCACCTGTCTTCTCCTACTTCGGGATCTACATACATTGTATGCAAATGAGATTCCGCGTAAATCCCGCCGGGAAACGGAGACTTAATTTCTTGGCAGCCAGCCTGACAGGGTAGAAAGAAAACGGGAAAACATTGTGGCTGCTCTCCGCCAACCGACCAACGCCTTTTGGTGGATGCTGGATTCAACCACGCTTTCCATGCGTGCGGGTATGGTGTAAATTGCGATGTAGGTGCTCGGTGTTCAGCCCGGTTACTGGAGGTTTGCGGATCTGATCGAACCCTAGGAAAGGGAACCTTGGCAAAGTCCCCGCCAGGAATGCCGGCCAAAGCAGCGTGAGAGGCTACCACGCTCCCTCAGCGGCTGTGGGAACTAGTTTGGCCAATTCTGGACAATCCTTCGGCCCCTACGATGATCGGAGGTTTACCGGTTCAAATCCCCGGGTTGGCTCCTCCCTTTACCACATATTTCTTCGCTCCTAAAAGTCTGGTAATGTTCAAAATTGAGCCGGTTCAGCCACACGAGCATTAAGTTGCTTCGGCTGACTTAAGGCTCAAAGAAATTATATATAAAAAAAAAAAACAAAAAAACAAGCGGTACACAAATTTCTGCTATTAGAATGTGCTAACGTAATTGCGAAATATGTAGCGATTACCGATTCGAACCCCAGGGTTTGCTTCGTAGGACATAAAATCCAAGAAATGTATTTATAAAATAAAAAAAATAAAAAATTAATAAAACTACTTAGATGACCCGGTGTTGTTTGGTCAATTATACGAATTTCTAGCCGTTTTTCTGCAAATGTTTTTCCTTTATTCACGAGCTTTCGTACCTTTCCGCAACACTATGAAAGCCGTTCTCTGCCCGGTGAAATTTGGATGAATTCCGTTGCGTTTTTATATTTACTGAGCTCTCCCCCCTCCCCAAACCCCTCAACGATAATAGGCAATAAACAACCAACCTTTGGGCTCAAAGACTGACGCTCTAAGTAGTCAGCGCTCTGGTTTTTACTTAATTTAAACCGATTTTAAACCGGGTTTTAGTTAACGTTCCGACATTCTACTGACATTCCAACATTCTACTGACATTCCAACATTCTACTGATTTACTTTTTTTGTGTGTGTGTTTTAATTTGACGTATTTTCGCATTATTTCATGCAGAATTTGTTGCATCTATTGACATCTTAATTATTTTCTTCGATGTTTCTGTGTTGCACACGAGTTTACTCTGCAACACAGATTGTGGAAATCTGTGTTAAAACCTGTGGAAATCTGTGTTGCAGAATAAACTCGTGTGCAACATAGATTTCCACTCTTGTAATTTCGGTGCCAATGTATCTCATGAAATGCTTTAGAGTGTAACAAACTAACTTACTTACTATTATGCTACGTACGATTGGGCCTTATTTTCATGCAATTAGGTATTTTTAATTTTTTTGTATCGTGTCTAAAAACTATTGTTACTGCCACGATTCTTTCAGGGAAGAAGGTCTAGTTTTCATGTTGATTGTTCATGTTTTTTTTCTCTGTCTTTGTATGTAATTTTATTTAAATGTATTTGTTTTTACAATTTTATACGTTTTTGTAAATGATTTTAAACCTTTATCCTATTTTATTTTAATATTGGAAATAATTTCCCATCGGGGTTTTTATTTGTTTTGTATTTTGTGGGGCCCTCATCAACACGCGGGAAATGTGCTCTTGTGGTGTGTAGGTTCGTAACTCTTGTCTTTTCTGTGTAAATTGCACTGAAATAAACTCAGCTTAGAAAAAAAAGAAGTTTTTTTTTTATAATTTAATAAATTAAACAATTCTTAGATCACTGGGACAGCTAAAATAGGGCAAATATACCAAATCAATTTTTTTTTCAAGGCAGAGTGTTTCGAAAACCACAAGTTAAACCCGTGGCGAACTCTATTTGATTTTTGCTGAACTAGCAATACTCCCCAGCACGTTGAATAGGAGGTTCCTCATTCCTAAAATCTTCTAAATGTCCCCTTTCTTTGATGAAAATAAAAAATAAAAAAATCCACATAACACACCCAACAAGCTGCTGTAATTCACGATACAACATACCATCCTGTTTTTTTCTTTCCAATCTCGTCTCCAAAATGAAGGATTTGCCACCTACTTGGCAAGGTTGGTAATTATATCAAGTCGTTCTTACCTGCGAGAAAACAGAAAAAAAAAAAAAAAGATAAAATCAGAACTGGTAGGAAAACGTCAGGTAACGAATCGACTTATTACAACACAAAACAAATTCATTAATTAGCAATACACTACACACTTATTATCAATACAAAACAGTAGTCAGGACACAGACACACTACAAAGTCAGAACGCTTACAGGCATACGACGTCACAAACGTTCTTATCACCCAACAACCGCGAGTATTACAGGGATATACCTCCCAGCGCCATTTTTCTCGATCCACCATATCAAGTACGGCCCCAAAGGTGTATTTACTTGCCGTTAGTCTTTCCCTTGCTAAACAACCGTTTTAAAACGTGGCGTCTAGGAGATATTTTGTTGAAGATTGTTAACTATATTTAAGAACGACCCGTAACTAAATGATGCATTGCGCGAGTACAATAATCATGACGTATCATCTCTGTGTGTACATCTACTAATTTTCTAATAATTACCATGAGATCTAAAATCTAATAGACTAATGCGGTAAAAATTAAAATTTATTATTCCAATAGATCGCCGAAGCTAAATTATAAGACACTAGCCTAGAAAATTATAAATAGTGATTGTAAAATACGAGAATCATTCCGGTTTGTGACGACACAATCGTTGACTTGATTCTGTCTCATGTACTATTCCTAAAGCCAACCGAGACAGCAGCTATGCGAGGAACGCAGCTACCACCCTGGCCGACCTTGGCGCTGTAATTGCTCGGATGACGGGCTGCGCGTAGCTGTAATTCGGCACGCGGAATGTTATAAGGCAGGCCGGGTGTCCCTTTAAGTTCAGTTATTCTGTACACTCTACCGCCCTTGTCATGATAAGAGGTTTTCCCACAATACGGCAACTATACGTAAAACAAAGAACACCTACAATCATGATTAGAGAACACCTCATACGATGGCATCTGCTTGAGTTTATTCACAACAGGAATGTTAAGGTGCCATGTTTCGGTTACGTCATTTAAGTCATTTTTTCTTGGTATGTTGCAACTCTTATGACATTTTGTGAGGCTGTTATTAAAGATGACGACGATGTATTTGAATTTTTTTTGACCTCCAACGTCAGATCCATAATTGAAGATACGTCTGTCCACCCGCGTCCCCTACGTCCGCTCCTACCTCCCCTCCCTCTCCTAATTCCTCCCCGATGTTTCTCCGAATGTTACAAAGGTGTGTGATTTTACAGGCCCGTCTTGTATATGACTTGAAATCCTACTGAATTCGACTGTGTATTCGTGACTAGCGTAATGTAAGTCTCCACGTTTTTTTCCTAGGATGACCCCGTCCAAATCCTATGTCGAAATATAAGTACATAATTACCAGTAAAACCACAAGAGCTTATTTTAATATCGATCATTTTTAGTTAACCACAAGTATGATTCCGAGCTTTAACAACACCGAGTCCTTGCGCAAGGTGTTTTTGTTAGCTTGTGAACGCAACGAGTGGTTTAGAAAATGATCAATACTTAAACCAGGCGCGAATGGTATTCGCGTGGATTACCACATTGCACAATAAATTAGACGGAGGATCAAGGCGAAAAAATTATCTACATGTGGTCAATAATCAGTCGTATTTACTGTAAAAGCCTAGTTTAACAGTGATAATTTTTCTCCTTCTTGAATTATATTCCATAATTGAAAAAAAAAATGTATTGAATGATTTAGAAAAATGGAGTATACTTAAATTAGTCTCGACTGGTTTGGGAACACAATATTGGATACAGGCTAGGTAAGCTATCGAATCGAGCGCACCAAGATGGAGGGACTCAGGCAAAATTTTTATCGGACAAACAATACCATGTGTGAAAGAAGCAAGCAGTCTGCATTAAAGACTGGCCTTGTGAGGACACACAATACACTTCCTTTCTCAGACTCGTTCATTGTGTTTCCTCACAAGGCCAGTCTTTAATACAGACTGCTTGCTTCATTTACCCTTTACCTTGTGATTTCTTTCTTTATTTAATACCATACGTGGTAAAATCGTCAGTGGTATATCTAAGCTTGTGCAACAGTAGCATCAGTTAAATCATTTGGAATTCGTACAATAAACATACGGTAAATGCCAGTTTTCCCCACCGAGTTTCTTAGCAAAGTCTTAGGGTTAATAAGTTAACTTCAAATTATTACTTCGCGTTTTCTTTTCAGTGTTGCACGTAATAATAAACCCTCATAATAAATCTTAGTAAACAGGAATTAACCGTAAAAATTCCGACCAAATTTGAAATCCCGGGCGCCAACATAAGCTAATAAATTAAGAGCGCATTCCAAGAAGTTGCAACCCTCAATTTACAGCTACAAAAAAAAATCAAAAAAAGAAGGAAAAAAAAAAGGCAGCGAACATGCAAAGCAAGTCAACTAGTAATGTAAAGAGTTTTAAATTATTTTCGCAAGCTAATAAAACGAAGCGCGCGACTTTAAGTTGGCGCCACCACTGGAGATAGTGGCTTGGGATTGGTAGATGAGTTAGTAACAGCCGCCGACACTCACGCTAGAATATTAATGAAGACAACTCATTAGTCTGGAAGCGCCATGTCTTCCCTAATTGCACCACTTCCTTTCCCATAACTTCAATCCATATTTTTTTTTTTTTGGAATTTATTTTTTCGGGTGGTTTTTTTTTCTTACCCACATTTTTTAAGGTCTCTTTCACGATTTGAAATGCCAATCGTGTGGGTTGACAGCGTATGAAACAACCTTCTTGTCCCAGGTGATGATGAAAACAATTAGAAAAAAATTTAATATCATTCGGATACATGGAGGAAAAAACTGATAGTGCATTACATTCTGGAATTTGCTGGCAACTGCATAAAAAAATAAAGAATGTAGGCAGGGGCAGGAGAGGAGGAGGTGGTGGTGGTTATGGAAAAGAAGAGGGTTCGTCGACCAAAAGAGAGCAGGGTTTACACTCTTATCAGAAAATGGATATCCCTGACTATCCCAGATTTTCCTGACTTATTTCTTCAACTATTCCTGACCAAAATTCTCGCACTTTAATTTTTTTTTTAATTACACAGACTTCAATATTTACGTGTCAATGTTTCCAAAATAATACATTTATTACAGCTGAAAAACTACCCAAGGGAATTAGTTGAAATTGATTAAAATGGCATTTATTTGCAGCTATTGAGTTTTAAAAACGGAGTTGGAGCAAACGGAGTTGTTCCCGACAACAATGTCTCGTTATGGTATCACAATAATGGCTCGGTTACTAACAATGCAAATCTTTGTTGTACAAATATGTTCGACGATGGTTCGGAAACAATGCACTAAGACTGTCGCTCACTCATTAAAGATCCAACTCGTCGTTGTACAAATGTGTTAGACAATGGCGTTCGGCAACAATAAGGTAAGACTTTTGCTGTTTACCCGAGTGGCGAAGCCACGAGGGCAATAAAGCGAAAGTCTTACCTTATTGTTGCCGAACGCCATCGTCTAACTGATACTAATTACTGCTTTTATTCCCATTTTTAAAGAAAATGTCGTTTTTTTGTGCGCGACCTTTACCCACGCCCGGGTATCTGCTCTTGCGGTATCACGTTCGTTTTTTGCCAATTATATCCTTGTAAACTGTACTCAAATAAACTCAACTCAATAATAAATACGTGGAGAAAAATTATTATCATTCGTGGTGCGGTTAGTGCAAGTACGTGTTAATCCACAAGCAGTAGCGTTTAAACAACATTGATGCGAGGAAAGATATTTGTTTTGTCTTCATCCCAGTTCTCGCGCACAGCACAAGCACTTCACCTTACACTTTTTGTACTGCTAAACTACCTCCATCTTTGCGCAATTTCCGTGAATGCAACCGACTTTTAAATGAGCTCCCGAATTACGCAAATTACTTCCTCCATTGTACCTGCCACTCTTAAATTTTCGTGCAGAATTCCAACAAAAATCCTTAGGCTTATTTTCATACACTTAATCTTTCTCCATCTATTCCGTCTTTCTCTTCATCTTTCCTAATGACTCTGCTTATTTTGGAAAGCTCAGGAAAGATTTTCTTTTTTTCGTTTCAAATTACAAAAATAAAACTGGGGCGTCGTGCGCTTATGTTGTTGCTGCTACTGGTGATGCGGCGCCTCGCTTCATGGAGTGTCCCCATCCGGGGCTGTTAGTGGGGCATGCGCAGTAAATAACTCTGACATCGCGTTAATTGCGAAGCTCGGGCCATCCCATTTGCATTTATATTGTGGCCAAGGGAGGCGGTGCTAATCAACAGTTTGCTTCACGCTAGAAACAAGAAGTCAGGCTTTTGGAGGTCGGTAGCTTTAGTCGAGGGAGGGAGGGAGGAATTTGGGGGGCGAGGAAGCTCCCTTACACAACCCCTACCAGCTTCGTTCAGTATTTTTCAATGAATAAGAAATCGGTTTGACAAATGGCAGTTCGCAAAGAGGTGGTGTTTGTGGGTGGATTGGCGGGCGTGGTGTGTGGGGGGGGGGGGTGGAAGGGGAACCAAAATGCCTTCCCGATGTGAGGATCTCTATGTCTCACAACACTTCATTAATCAGAAAAAAAAATCTGCGTGCCGCGATGATGCTGAATCTTTTAAAACGTTAGGTGTTTTGTCATCCGTTAACTGCAAAAGCAACCCCTGAGACTTGCAGTTCGGCTTCTCTGCCTTACATCTGTTGAAAAAGTAGGCTATAATGTCCGCAGCCTATCTTGAGTTTGCCCCAGAACGAGCACAGATAATCAATTGTATGTTTTTGGTAGCAGAGTACCTTGTTGATATCCAAGATGGCTACAAAAACAATGGCGGCCGTCGATTAACGCCACCCCCTCCAGGAAGACGTAGCCGCTCATAAAATATCTGCAGGACTCAAGATAACGCCGCGCACACAATAGGCTTGTCGCAATATTTAATCCCCCTACCCCGAGTGATGTCAACCGCTTCTTTTGGTTTTTTGAGGCAACCAAAGGACCAAGACCTATTGGAATTTGGAATATGAGTTGAGTTTATTTCGGTACAGTTTACAAGAAAATAATTGGCAAAATACGAACTTGACACCACATAAAAAAAGAGACCTAATTACCGCGTGTGGGTAAGGACACACACACACACACACAAAAGACATTTTCTTGAAAAACAGGACTAAATACAGTAATTAATGTGAAAAACCATGGTTTCCAAAATCAAATAAAGCATGATTAAGAACAAATTAATAAGAAAGAAAAAAGTGGAAAAAGTGTACGAGTACTAGAAACCACTGAAACCAATTAAGAAAAGTTGTCAGTATTAATTAACTCATAATGCTAAACAGCATTGCTAAGCTCATAGGGTTTCGATCTAATAACCACTTAAATGTTTCTTGAACGATTTCCGCCCAGTAATAATAAGTTTAATTTCGGTGGGCATTAAATTGAAAAATCCACTACTCAGATAGTAACTGCATTTGTGGAGTCTTTCCTTAGCAACTTTGGGTTGGACGACACAAAAACGGGATTCATGCCTAGTACGGCAATACGTCACAAGACGAGTAGAAAAACGACGACACTATTTCCCGTTTGACCGAAATATTGGTCAGATTTCATGCACTATAAAAATTCCTGATTTTACCCAAGCGAAACAGAACGTAAACCAGAGTTATTGGCAGGTTTTTTGCCACCAAGTGATTAAAACCGGTTTTTACCATGGTTTTTACCGTCCCCGGAAAAAACTGGTTGTTGCCATGATTTTGCCACTTTGGCCAAAAATATGGTAAATATCGACTTGGAAGTCAAATTTAAAAAAAAAGCCCTATACAATAGTCAAATATTGACAAATTATAAAAGCTTCCCTTAAAAACGTCACATCGTTTACTCAGAACATTCATGTACACTTCTTTCACTTTTCATACGCTTATTTTCACGGTAAAAGACATTCTTCTCACAATAGCTATGCAAATTTGCGCATTTGACTGTTGAAAATTTGCATAGAGATTGTGAGAAAAAATATCTTTTACTGTGAAAATAAGCACATGAAGCAGCTTGCTGGTTTTTGCCAGTTTTAGCCGCTTAATAACCGGAAATAACCATGTCTTGACACTCCCGGTAAAAAGCTGTTTTTGCCGGCAAAAACCCAACCCCGAAGTAAACCCAAATTTATAAACACGGATGGAACAAGTGAAAATTTTTACGATTCCGCACCAAGCTATATATACAGCTATCTAAACTTGAAAGATGTCAGATATCTCTCGCTCGATTTCGAACTGACGCGTGGCACTCGAATTGTGCACACGTCATGCGTTGACGTTTCAATGACTCGACATTTTTACGCACAATGACGAATGTGATAAATGGCAGTAACAATCCGTTACGGCTTGTCAACTGTAATTACCAACAATTCGTTCCGAAGTTGCGAACAGCTAAGAGAATTACGGTGATCGTTAATAATCACTAATCACAACCGAATCATCATAGATTCTATCAAACGCTCACTGCGATTATACGACGCAAACATGAGTACGCAACCTAAAATTAGAAACACAAACGCAATTCATGTTGGCGTTACATTGAAATCAATGCACTTTAACAAACAGATTTTTTCTTGTGGGGGGGGGCGCCCCGCGGGCGGGGAAATATGCTAAGGGAATATCTAACCGACTGGGTTGTGGACGTCTGCGGAGGTAGATGGCATTTAAACTACAAAATAAATGTGCAAAGACTTAACTACGTTTTTCGAAATATAACTTTAATAATTTTTTACCGAAACAGCGATATTCGGTATTCGGCCGAAAACTAATTTTGGCCGAATATGATATTCCGTATTCGGCTGAGTAGCGTTAAGATTTTTTGGGTATTCGGTCAAATAATTGTTTGAAACAAATTTATGCAATTTGTTAATTTTGAACGTTTAGCGTAGCATTTCTCTTTTCGTTTGCGACGAATTGTTTTTTTACCATTTCTAAAAGAACGAAATATTGTAACCGACTCTCTATTTTTCAGGGCATCACACGAAATTGTACATTTTATGTGGAGAAGGACAAGTTTTTCAAAGCGTGAAGATGTTCTGCCCCTTTACCTCAGTTTCAGCTCATCAGGAAACCTGATTAACTATTGTGTCTACTCTTATTCATATAGGATCATGAATTTTAATCAATTCGGCAAGAGTATTCGGCCGTTGTTCGGCATTTGACCAAACACGTCAATTGATAGAATATTCGGTATTCGACGTTCGACAAGTTGAGCATTTTGGTGGAGTATTCGGTATTTGGCAAATTTCATATTCGGTGCAGCCCTAAAATTATGGCCACTGCCCTTTCTCACATGGTAACGCGTAAGGAACTGCAGGCTCGGACTGGCCATAGTGTCTTTGTGCCATGGTACAGGCGCCCGTTGGTTTGCCACACTTCTGACGCCCCTTGGGTACTTTGTTCCCTCCACCGAAGAAAAATAAGTGTCCTATTTAGGATTGTTTTCTGGCTGGTGACTGACTATTCCTTTCAGGCACAAATTTCCCCCTCCCTCTTCCTTTCTTCTCTCTATCACTTTCCCCTCCCACCTTCCACTCAACAAAATGGTTCAATAAAACTGTGAAAATCAACCAAACTTCACAGGAACGAAAATCCTTAAAATATAGAAACGGTTTTTAAAAATGGACACTGAATCCAGAAATGACAGCCGAATATTCAAACAAGCAAACGCTTCCGGGACTCGGCCCTGGACTTTGCATGGGGAGTTTACAGCACTTCCCCAGACCGCCTAACGATGGTTGGAGGTCAGGCCTACATCGCTATCAGATTTATAAGTAAGATTACATGGTAATGCCCCATGACACCCCTGCCATTTCTCCAAATGACAAACGGGCATGTTCCTCGCCCGTCCGACTCTGTAGGAAGCATTTTTAAATATGGATGCGCTACTTGCGATATTATCGTTCAGACATACACGGTTTTGTTAAGTCGAGCTGACTACACCAACATCGACTAAAAACAAATACCGAACAATTGCGAAACATCGTAAAATCGCCAAACTTTACTCAAGTGGAGGAGGTTTGGCCTTACGCCCTCATGGCCGACGCATAACCTTAATGGAGGGAATGTGAAACCCCCAAAACTCCAAATTACTTCTGTCACAAGCGCGCAACGAAAATAAACTTCGCACTGCGCCATGGCTTCTAACTTTTTTTTGCCGAACCGAAGCTCCACGCACGACGCCTAATCCTTTTCCCCCCTTTCATTTTCGCCAGCTTTTATTGGCTTCTCCAGGAGTAAACTCATCAGAGGAGCAATTGCAGGGAAGCCCAACAAATTCGCTCTAAGGGGGGATGCAGGCTTCACCAACGGAGCTTAGCAGAGAAGCGAATCACTATAGCTCGGGCTTAGCCTTCGTGTCTGTGTCTTCGCCCCGGGAAGCAGACAAGCCACCCTCGGGGATCCCGACAATCCCCGTACGGTTGACCATTGCCCGGCAACCCGGCCATCTGTCGGCCAAAATAACCGATGAATCCATCACGCGCTAAAGCACCCCGGCCTCCTGCCCCTGGGCATGATGGGAAAGGGAAAAGCCCCCCTTTGTTGATTAACAAATGTCACTGCAGAAGAGACAAATACGCAATGAGGCTTGAGCTGAGATCAAATGAGAGGGAGATTACATTCTTAACTGAAATGCCAAGTGGAGAAAGAACGTGAGAAGTATAAATAAATACATAAAAATTGAATTTATTAGCTTCACGATATTTTCCCCATTTTTCTCTAACTAGTAGTCGGTGAACAGTACACCTCGCTGATCCCCAACCTCTCAAGAAAATGTAAATTTCCGAACATTTTATTAGGAAAATGAAAGCACTGGAACGAAGTAAGTTGAAAAAGAGAAGCCAAAAGTGCACAAAGTCAACACAACCCGACGTTTCGAGCTGACTTCAGCTCATTATCAAGGAGAAAAAATTGTATAAAGGTGCAGACAGTCGAATGCAGGCAAAACTGCTTAAGTCCATACAACAATTCGAACATTTAATATCAATTAGCTCTCAGATTTGCCCTTGTTTGGGCTCGTCAGTTGAGAATACTTTGTGGCAAAATGTTT
>JAHWFP010215968.1:11897-27298 GCA_023313725.1 Lithobius niger
CAAAAAAAGCCACTGACCAAACTGGAGGAAAAAATAATTTTTGGACCTTAAAAATAATGCTTTCAGCAGTCATTTTTTTTAAACGTTTATAAGGTTTGGCCGTATCGCCATTCGAACACCTAATGACAGTTATTAAGTAATTATCAGCAATTAATGGGTCATTACCCCGTTCGACAAGTAAGAACTTTGGGAAACATTTGCCAGCCTTCGAACACCGTAAGAATCAACAACTTTCCCCGTGGACTGACGTTCCATTCTTTGCCACTTGTAAGTTGGCTTTTGGCGGGAAGCTTGTTATAAAATGGAAAGAACGTTTTACCGCCAGAGACACTCGCAAAAGGTAGCTAGCTACAAGCGGCAGAGATGCTCTTTGTCGTTTTGTAGGACAAATTCAAGTTGATCGATGTCACGTTGTAAATTTTGCTGAAGGAGACGAAGTAAATTGGATCATTTTGTTTGCAACCGTGAGTCGACCCATTGAAGTTATACGCTGTAGATTCTGTGGGGCAAGCCTCTCCCCAGGCCCCTCATCATGTGAGTTTTTATAAGATTTTGATGCATTTCTAGTGTCATTCGATGGCTTCTATAAAATTACTAACTGTCTGAAAAGGTTTTTGTACCATAAGGTATTTTTCATGTTGAACGTGTTGCGTGCTGTGGAGGGCATGGGCATGCTGACGCGAACTGCCTTAATAGTGCCAATATAGCATGCCTTACATCAAAGTTATTTTATCGTCATTAAGTATTTTAGATCTCCAATCTCGGTCCAAATGTGTTTTAAGAACACATCTTTGAACACTTTCAAGAACGGACTTTATTTCATGGCTCATTTTCCACACAATGGGAACCTGTCGATACGAAGTGCTATTTTTTAATTAGTCGACCAGAGGAAATCATCTGCACTTAACCTAAAAAGACATAAGAAAAGCTTACAGGAACAGCTCATCTTATACAAGGGCTTCTCTCAACAAACCCTACCTGGTGGAGAAATGTATTCGAACCACGGTAAATGCATGTGAATTTTTTTCAAATATTCGCAGTAAATTCTTTTATTCAGTTATCAAGGAGCACACGACAGTTCCTGTTACTCCAATTCGTGTACTATTTGTCGAAATTGTGCTCGTAATTCTCACTGCTAATTTCGAGGTTCGTTTCAAGTTTTTGTGAGAACCACTCAGTTTCTACTGACGCCATTGATCAAGTGACCAAAACTCTTGCCTAGCCCTATTTTCCAAAGTTTTTTTTTCCTTTCACACAAGCCTCAAATCGAGCGTCACACATCGGAAACAGATTCTTAACATATATGAAAAAAAAAAAATTAAGAAATACTAGAATGCTGTATTGAAAAAATTCGAGGTTCGATTCACCTTTTAGAATCGCACACAGGCTTATGTCGGTTATTAAAAATCAAGAAAATCTGCTGATGGTCTACTTTCAACGTTGTTTTGTTTTAATTTGGTGACTTACATGGCATAGACAAAGCCACAGCTGTGCTGGGTGCATGTATGGAAAAACAAAAAAAAATTCAAAATCACTCTTCTGTTAAATTTGATGTTTCTATTGACCTTCTAAAATGGCTCACAACCAAATTTTGGGCTCGTCCGTTTTAATCTGTGCTTTAGGAGGGAAGGAAAAGAAAGCTGGCACACTAACTCCACCTGTCGAAATGTAAAAAATTGTTGGGGTTGTACTTTTGGCTTGCGGGGTGGTGGTGGGGGGAAGGTCAGAATATTTTTTGACCTTGGGTCGGGGGGCGGGGACTTTTTTGTTCACGACCCAGCTTGTTGCTGTGCACCTCACACCAAGTGAAACGAAAGGAACACATTATAAAACGTGAAATCAAGACATAATGCGGTCCGTTCGGGTTCACTTGGTGCGAGGTGCACAGCAACAAGAACCACTCCACCTCCGCAAAGCGAAGATTGGAAAGTCTTTGCTTATATGTATTCGTTTACGTGTTAAATGCTGCCTATATGGCCGTTTCGTTTTGGCCGTGTCAGTATGGCTTAGCGGTAGAGCTTTGTCCTTCGGTCTCAAAGAAAGGTCGCGGTTACAAATCCCGCTTAGTGGCTGTATGCTTTCTAAGCCCAAAAGCACACTCAAATAGGTTTGCATCCGTATTTATAATTTACTAGAGGAAGCCCGTGCTATGCGCGGGGCCGGTCATGAATTAAGTTTATGGACATTTTTCCGGCACTCTTCCCGACGACTTGTCAGATTGATCGACCACTCCTGCCTGCCTCCTGTTTCCATGCAGGTAGAGTGGGAGAGTGCATTTTCAATGCGGGCGGGAGGAGGGGAGAAGTTGTTTTCCTTTTAGCCTTCCTTTTAGCCGGCCTCCAGGAATATTATATAGATTATTTACCACTAATTCAGCTTATTTGTATTTCATTCTGTATTTTTTTTTAATGAAATCTTGAGACAATCACGCGCCTTTTTTTTTTTTTTTTTTTGTAACCTTCAACATTTTCTGGCCGAAATTAAGTGTTATAGTAGGCCTATAGGCTATCGATCGTCTTTGAACAACTTCAAGTAATAAAAAATTAAAAAAAGCAATGATTTCTGATGTGACGTAGTCTAAACTTGCGCCGATGATGATTTTCAAGTTGAATTAAACATGATACCAAGACAAGACTCGGTCACGCGCAGTAGTTTAAAACGAGAGTAAGCTATCGTGCGCAGAGGCGGACTGTCGGGGCACGAGACGCGTTTATCAAGAGAACGGGACTAAGGAGCAGTTGATCTCAACCCTACTAACCCCCCCTCCCCCCCTCTCCCCTCCCCCTTCCCCCCCCCCCCCCCCACACACACACACTCACACTTAACACACTCAAAACCTTTCTTACGACCGCAGACTCCTCCCTGGTTCCACCCATCTCTCACATTTTCACGAGACGTCTGTCTATAATGGCAAAAAAAAAAAGGAGAAACGTAAACGATCGGCACGAAAACGGAAATGAAAGAAAATAAAACTTGCAAAAATGCCAGACAAGAAAATAATATTTTTCGAAAAATAAAACGAAGAAAAATAATTCAACTCTTGTAACAGCGTGGGTTCAAAATGAGTCTCACGCAAACTTAAAGGTATACACTGTCACGGTCGAGGGGAAGGGGGGTATCTAATCGACGTGACTGTAGCGCCATCTATGATTCAACAAATCGTTAAGGTTCAAAAACCCAAGGCCAACTGAGATAGGAGCTGAGAGCCGAAGGGAATTGTTATCTGAACAAGGTCTATGCGGGAGAAGCCCTCAGAGGTACTAGATCTCGCAATCTTGTTATGTTTCGTTATTCTTCCTCTAAAATAAGAATAGAAAACGAATTTTCCCGCGTACATTTTCTTCAGATACCACTTCCCTTTGGTCTCATGCTGTACGGTACTGCGCGACTCCTGGCGTGTCTTTCACTAACTAACACCGGAAAAGCAACAAGCTAATCTGCCTTATAGTGAGCGAGGTACACAGCTTCAATCCCAGTTCCCCTTGCAATAACCATATGAGTTGATCCTGGGGATTACTTGGGGGTGATCTTAGAGGTGTCTGTCACCTCAAAATGGTGATCGTTGAGGTGTCTGTCACCCCAGCATTTTTGAGTTTGATGGCAGAAAGGTGTCATAGTCACCAGCGCACTTTTAAGTCAGATGACTGAAAGGTTGGACATTAACCCTACCCCCTCTATGATTTTAAGTCATATGTTGAAAGGCTGTCTGTCGACCCACAGCTTTCAGATTAGACGACCCCAAATGGTTTACGTCACCCCTCGCTTTCAATTCGTGTGGCAAAAAGGGTGTTCACCCCGATGCTTTCATTAAACTAGAGAAGCAAAAGGGTGACCGTCACTCCCACGCTTTTAAATCAGACGACCAAGAGGTTGTCCATCGTCCCAAATTTTCCAATCAGATGACAGAAAGGGTACCCATCATCCCAATGCTTTTTAAGTCAGATGACCGAAAGGGAGTCATCATCTTCCCCCAAACTTTTAATTCAGATGGTCGAAAGGGCATCTGTCACTACCACACTCTCAAGTCAGAGGACCAAAAGGGTGCCCTTTGGTCCCCAACGACGCTCTTAATTCAGATGATCAACAGGATGTCCGTCACTCTGACACTTTCAGGTCGGATGATCCAAATGGTATCCATCCACACCCTATATGCTTTTAAGTTAGATGCTGAAAGGGTGTCTATCAACCAAATGCTTTCAGGCGGTGTATTCATTACCCCCACGTTTTCAGTTCACAGGACCAAAAGGGTGTACATAACCCCCGCACTTACAAGTCAAGGGTGTGCATAACCCCAACACTTACAAGTCAGACCACCTAAACGGCGTCATTCATCTCAATACATGCAACTCCGACGACTGGAAGGGTATCCATCACCCTGCTTTGCTTGTAAGGCAGATAACAGAAAGGGTGTCTGTCACCCCCACGTTTCCAAATCAGATGGCCAAAAGGGACCCTACGCTTCTAAGTCATTAGTCAAATGACAAAAAGGGTGTCACTCATCCCACGTTTTCAAGTAAGGTGAAAGGGTGTCCGTCACCCCATGCCTTCAAGTGAGATGACCTCGTGGGTTCCCTCACCCCCACAATTTTAAGTCGGCTTACCGAAAGGGTGGCTTGTCTATTACCCCACACTCTCAAGACAGATGACCGAAAAGGGTATCCTTCACCCACATTTTAAAGTTAAACGACCAAAAGAGTGTTCATCACCCCCACAGTTACACCAGTTGGGAGATTTACTTCGGTTTACTTAAAGCTGATTACAACACCACTGACGGGGACAAAACGGGGGAAATGGGGAGTCAGTCGTACGTAGCCAAAATTGGAATGAAATTTCGATAAAAACCTAACACTCAAAGCTTCCATAACCTTTGAAATGACGTTGCCAAAGAGTGGTTCAAATCATGGTTGATTTGTTGGCTCGCCTGAACTGCGGGTTCGGGTCACAAAAGAATGTAGGAGGAATCAACGTTCGGTTTGTTTTGGATTTAAGCTCAATAGAATTTAAGTTTAAATGGTAATTAACAGAAAAGGTATGCTTGAAATGAGTCGGGATGAAGCTCACGCTTGCAAGGGTTAAATCTGGGCTGTTGTTTAAGTTAGGCTTAGGGAGAAATATTCTAAATAAAAGGCCTAAAAAGGCATCCGAAAATGACGATTGATGCGGTAGTGGGTCGGTTGCGGAGGGTCAGGAACAAAGTGAAACTAAAAGCTAAAAATTCAAGCCAAACATTCGTTCAGCACGTGGGGTTAAAATAGATTGCTCACAAAACGTATTTCATTGTTGAAAACAAAGGATGATAATCAAATACAAAGTCTTCGTCTTGTATTGCAATCATTGTTAAGATCTGGAGAATCGGGCCTTCATATCGGCTGGGAATCGGCAAACGTAAACAAACTCTTTACACGCCCTCTTTCAAGTCATATGACCGAAATGGTACCCGTCACCCCATTCTTTTAAGTCAGATGACAGAAACAGTGTCCAACACTCCTTTGCTTTCAAGTCAAACGTTCATCACAGCCACGCGTGCAAGTCAGATGACTGAAAGGGTAACAGTCACCCACATTCTTTTAAGTCAGATGATAGAAAGGGTAACAGTCACCCACATTCTTCTAAGTCAGATGATAGAAAGGGTAACAGTCACCCACATTCTTTTAAGTCAGATCACAGAAAGGGTAACAGTCACCCACATTCTTTTAAGTCAGATGACAGAAAGGGTAACAGTCATCCACATTCTTCTAAGTCAGATGATAGAAAGGGTAACAGTCACCCATATTCTTTTAAGTCAGATGACAGAAAGGGTAACAGTCACCCACATTCTTCTAAGTCAGATGACAGAAAGGGTAACAGTCACCCACATTCTTTTAAGTCAGATGACAGAAAGGGTAACAGTCACCCACATTCTTCTAAGTCAGATGACAGAAAGGGTAACAGTCACCCACATTCTTCTAAGTCAGATGATAGAAAGGGTAACAGTCACCCATATTCTTTTAAGTCAGATGACCGAAAGGGTGTCCTTCATCTCACACTTTTAGGTCAGATGACAGACAGGATCTCCTACAACTCCACTGCAAATTAAACCAAAGTCATTCAAACTGAGCTCTCCACTGCAAATGAAACTTATCTCGACCAAAATTAACTCTCCAATGCAAAGAAAACTGAGCTCACGCAACTTGAGTTCTACACTGAAAATGAAATTGAAGAAATTGCAAATTAAGACCTTCCAAATAAAACTGAACTCTTGCAAACTGAACTTGCCACTGTAAGTGAATCGGAACTCGTGTGCAAATTAAGGCACACCCAATGAAAATGTATTTGTGAAAATTCGATCACCCCTTCAAACAGAACTGAACTCATGTCAATTTTTTTGTAAATTACTCGTGTAAATAAATATTTGTGTAGTAAGTAACAAGTGTGAATTTGCAACCATATTAAGTTATATTTTATCGCAACGGTTAAGAGGAAGAAAAAGTTTGAGCAAAAGAATAGGTTGACAATAGTATGACAAAGATGAGCATGATACACTTAAAACAACCAACAACCAAAGGCCCTCGATACTTACAAGTTAAAACTAATAAAACAACACAAAATGCAGCCCAGCTGTAATTCCCAGCCCACTCACAGATCATGGGCAGCGCCACATTGTAATGACGTCACAAAGTCACTCAATGTTTACAGGCAAGGATTTGTACATATTTACCCATCTTTCGGCAACAGGACAATTTTTTATGACATTCATAGTTCTTGCTTTATTTGCGGCAATTGTATACAGAGTGTCCCAAAAGTCCCAGTCCAGCCTCATAACTTTTTAAGGGGTTGAAAGAAACTAATGAAACTCTGGCAATGTATGTTTGGTTAAGGGATCTACCATTTTTTTTACAACCGGCACTATACGCCTGACGCCCTTGGGGGGCCCCAGGGACCCCAACTCAGAAATGTCCAATGGAATGGGGGTAGAGGAATACCTTATTTGAAAGGTCTTCATTAGGCGAGTAAAGTGCCTCAACGATTGCTTCGATACGATGAGCCCATCCAAAATGGCAGCCGGTCAAACATTAGGAATTTCCTCTACATCCCTATGTCTTACTCAGGCCAAAGACGTCGTAAAGGGACGTAGGTGGCAGCAAAATGCTTCGTTCAATATAGTTGAATTACACCCACATCTATTGCGGTTTGAAGCCCAGAGTGCGGGCCTCAGTGCCCCCCCCCCCCCATTCCCAGGGGTGGGGGGGAATCACCGAGGCCCACACTCTGGGCTTCAAACCGCAAGAGACGTTGTAGGTGTGATCCAATTAAATTGAACGAAGCATTTTGCTGCCTCCTACGTCCCTTTATGACGTCTTTGGCCTGAGTAAGACATAGGGGTGTAGAGGAAATTCCTAATGTTTGACCGGCTGCCATTTTGGATGTGCTCATCGTATCGAAGAAATCGTTGAGGCACTTTACTCGCCTAATGAAGACCTTTCAAATAAGGTATTCCTCTACCCCCATTCCATTGGACATCTTTGAGTTGAGGTCCCTGGGGGGCAGGTGTAAAGCCGGTTGTAAAAAAAAGGTAGATCCTTTAACCAAACATATATTGCCAGAGTTTCACTAGTTTCTTTCAACCCCTTAAAAAGTTATGAGGCTGGACTGGGTCTTTTGGGACACCCTGTATATAAATCCTGTGTGTTCTTTGCGTTTTGCGGAGCTTTTTGCTTGTCACGGACAACCTATTCTTTTGTTTTTCCGACCTGCAAATTAATACTGCTGCTAGAAAAAAGTTTGCTAAATCAGACCCTTACAAATTACGACCCACAATACTAACAAGCCAAGCCAGCACAAATTAAAACAAAAGGAAAGAAGGGAAACAACAACAACAAAAAAAGTGAAATCAATTCAGTTTTTACTATCCTTTATCTTGTCGGCTTCATTAAGGCTTAATCTGTAACCCTAACTGCGTGCCAATCTCACTAAGTGGCACCAGCGCCCACCTGACACCTCGGGGGATTCTCTGTCACGAGCCGTGATTGGTGTAACGCGCCCCCTAACTGCAGGGGGTGATCTCGCACCGTCCGCACGCAACGCCGTTATTCTGCACGCACTGACTTTATGCCTGATGGCCATCCGAGGTCTTTAGGGACCAAAAAAGGAGACACAATCATCAATATAATTTGATGATGGGGATATGTGTTTTGGGAAGGGGGGGGGAGGTTTTTGTTCCAGGAAAATGTTTCACTTTCTCCGCAAGAGGTAACAAATAACACACAGCAAAACAAAAATGACGAAAGAGGAGGGGTAGGTTTTTAATTGATTAATTTAGGAGGAGTGATCATTCTGCGTGTGTGCGTGTGTGTGTTTGCTTCAAAGATGCCTACAAGGTAATCGAGGTAATTCGTACTTTTTATTGGATACTAGCAACTCTTTTAGTATCTGGGAAGTCGAGTGAGTCGGGGAACTTATTGTTGTGAGATTTATTTCGGAGCTTAAACGTTGAACCAAGAATTTATAGGGTTGGCGGGGGAGAATTTGGGACTGAGACCCATACTGAAACGTCTTATACCATGCGCAATGGCTGTTTGCCGTGACGTCACCATGAGTTAGCCAATGACGAACGAGAACAACGGCTATTTGGCCGTCTGAATGGACTAGCCCAGTCACGTGACATGCACGTCACAGTAAACAGCCATAGCGCTTGGTATAGATACATTCATATTAGTTCAGTCTTAGTTTATAGAGGGCGCCACGTGTTTTATGCGGGAATTTCTATACTCAGTTTTTAGCCTAAATTAAACTAAACTAAACGAAACTAGCTTATATTTAATTACTATTTAGCCTAGCTTAGTTGTAATTTAGTTTACTTTAGATTTGGGCTGAAAAATAAGCAAAAATTACCAGATAGAACACGTGGCGCCCCCTGAAAACTCGGACTGAACTAATGGGGCCGAATCTAACGTGGTTTAATAGGGACTTTTTAGAGTTACAAATTCTCCTCCCAAACCCTATAAATTCTTGGTTGAACCTATATCACTCTAACGAAGTCGTTCCAGTGACGTCATTTGTGAAATCTACCAAGACCTATGTTTACATGACGTCATACTGTGGCAGCCTATTGTCACTTTATTAATATGCATTGGTATTACAGATGTGCACGTGTGATCAATTGTTGTAACAATATACAGTACGTCCCAGAAGTTTCGTCGTTGCAATAGACTGGATATGAGGTGATAATAACAACGTACTCATATAGGAAATCACCCCTGGCGAATCCGATAATAGTTCCCAAACTAACATTGGAGGTCGTTTTCAAGGTCATCCAAAATGCATCTCCTAAACTATTCAAGATACGGGCATAAGGTAAATTAGAAAGATTTTTGGGCTTATAAAACAGACCCAACAAAGGAAACAGAACTGAAATTGCGCCGTAAACACGGAAGATATGGACAAAACAACTTGGACACTGCAGGGGAGCCAACCAAGGGGCAGCGATAATCCTAGAAAAGTGTCCAAATCAGAGGCGTAACTTCAAAATTGGGGCCCTGAGGTGCCAGTGCAGTGGAGGGCCCCCTTCATAAAAAAAATTAAGTTAATGTCAAACAAGGTGATAGCCTAGTAGAGGGCCCCTTTCATTGAATAAAAAAAAACCGCAGTTTTGCCACACAATTCATGAGCCCAGTATAGGCCTTCCCCCTTCACAAAATAATATTGTTTTTACAGCGCAGTGGAGGTGCCACCCCTCCCCCTTCATAAAAATTGCCGTTTTTGCCACACAGGCAAGAACCCCGTGGAGGCCTTCCTTAAAAAATTGTAGTTTTTGCCACATAAGGCAAGAGCCCAGTAGAGCCCCCTCCCCTTCATAAAAAAAATAGTTTTTGCAACACAAGACGCAACCTTTTTTCACGAAACTACAGCAGTCACTTACATTCTGATATTTTGCGGTAACAAATAATTTAAACTGCGGCCAGTGAGGGGGCCCCCCAAAGCCGATGTGCCCGCCGGAGGCAGCTGCCTCCTCTGCCTCATTGTAGTTACGCCACTGTTCCAAATACGGTCATTTCATAACCTTGCAGTTATTTCGTAGCATTAATTAGGTTTAAAGGTGTTTTGAAGCAAATATTACGCAGAAAACAATCTATCCAGCAAGCATGAATGAGCCAAGCTGAAAACGGAGGCTCACTGAAAATGGATATCTAGAAGATGCACCATAACCATAACACCAATCCATACATAGGCAGAAAATACAGGCACATCACTAGTGAATACAAGTTTCCTTCATTACGTTAAGGTGATACCACAAATACGATGATGCAGTATAACAGATATAACCAAATTAACAGAAAATAACCACAAACTCCAACCTTTTAGCCATAGCGGTTGATTTATTGTGGTTCTGCATTTAGTTGTGCACTTTACCGATAGCTACTCGTTGTAACGCGCTATTTACGAATAGCAAGGCGCACCATGAGTAAAACTCTCAGGGTGCACCTTGTAGTTACATAAGCTGCTTGGCGTCTTGTCAACTTCCGTCTACACCGGAACTTGGCCGAACGCCAACAGCCGGGTAACGAGGCTGCTCTATTGTCAAACCAGTTAGAGCCGGCTCCTACCTGTTAGCCGTTGCGCAACATAAAGTTTTTGGCTATTTCTATTGTTCAGCCCCGCGTATAAAAACGAGTGCCTGGACCATGGTAAGCGACTTGGTGTGGGACAGGCAACTCGAAAGGTTGTCTCCCTGGACTCAGCTCAGGATAAGACCAAGCTTCTAAACTTGTGTTTTATGCCTAATATGTCTTCTCAGTGCATAGACCCCTAGCTATGCAGTAAGGAGTTAATTAGCTTTAAAATTGTTCTAGACTTCAATCGTCTACTCCCTGAGTACGTCACATAGTGACCTACTCTAACTATTGTGTGCGCGGTTATCTTGAGTCCTGCAGTTATTTTATGAGCGGCAACGTTTTCCTGGAGGGGGCGGCATTAATCGACGGCTGCCATTGTTTTTGTAACCATCTCGGATATCAACAAGGCACTCTGCTACCAAAAACATACAATTGATTATCTGTGTCGTTCTGGGGTGAACTCAAGATAGGCTGCGGACACTACAGAGATCAAGAATGGTACCTTCGGTACCCCCTCCCCCTTTCTTTTGCCCCTGCTTTCCTACAGTTGCCGAAATCAGGCACAGTGATTTCCTTCAGTTGATCGTCAGTGCTTCATAACACAATACACGTTATGATGCAACAAGTGATTGCTTATCGCTGCCCCATGATTGGCCCCCCCTGCATTGTCCAAGTCGTTTTGCCCATATCTTCCGTGTTTACGGCGCAATTTCAGTTCTGTTTCCTTTTGCTGGACTTGTGTTGCAATCCCAAACAACTTTCTAAAGTGTCCGCGGCCTATCTTGAGTTCGTCCCAGAACGACACAGATAATCAATTGTATGTTTTTGGTAGCAGAGTGCCTTGTTGATAGCCAAGATGGTTACAATGGCGGCCGTCGACTAAAGCCGCCCCTTCCAGGAAGACGTAGCCGCTCATAAATACCTGCAAGACTCAAGACAGGCCACGGACACTATAATGTACTTTATGCCCGTATCTTGAATAGTTTAGTAGATATATTTTGGATGATCTTGAAAACGACCTTCAAGGTCAGTTTGGGAACCATCATCGGATTCACCATAGGCGATTTCCTATATGAGTACCTTGTTGTTACCAACTCATATCCCGTATACAGCAATTTGTTTTGGGCGGACGGGACTTTTGGGACATACTGTATATACAGGGTGGCGTTCAACCTGGAAACCTGGAAAATTCAGGGAGTTTATCAAGTCTGGAAAAATCAGGAATAAATCATGGAATTTGATAAACATGTAGGGAATTTCAACACTAGTTAGGGAATTTCAACACTAGTTAGGGAATTTCAACACTTTATGGAAAGTCTTTGCCCTGTATAAAGATTAATTTTCTAATTCCTATTTCATTTTGTCTTTACAAAAATCTTCACTAAATTCGGTTTTAAACTGTCATGTTCGTTTCATTTCATTTCTGAGAAAGCATAAACTCCTTAGGCCTAATTAATTTGGAACGTTTCGTGTTACGTGGGCCTATGTTTCTAGTTTTGTTTCGAATATGGCATTCGTAGTCTTTAGGGGAGTAGCAATTTTTGATTTAGCAAAACGATACGACATAGTGATTGCAATTTGAGGGAAATGTGAAAGAAAAAAAATATATTCCTATACGTACTGCACCTTCCTTTGACCCGAAAAAAATTCAGGGAAAAATGTCGGTATTGTCTGGAAAAACTGGAAAAATTAGGGAATTTCATCACGAACTTTTAAATGCCACCCTGATGTAGTAAACAAATTGTCTGCAATTAATGTACGTCATGGATTGTAATAGCTCGAGCTCACTTGGTCTTGTGCCCGGTGCTCCCAACAATTAGGTGTGAACCGATATAGAATTTATCCGCCACAGTCCTCCAATCGATCCACACAATAAGGTAATTTCGGCCCGTTGTAGGGTTTTTTAGTACGTGTGACAGCTCCCCAAGTGCCAACGCCACAGTTAAGGGACTTGCTTGAAAACGTGTCGTGGTGCTTATCAAGGGGTTGCGGGAATTCTAAATTAACCGAAATTGGTGGAATATGGCTAGTAGTCGTGGTTCAGTTTTAGTTACGTTTTAATTGTAAAACATGAGCGATTGTATGCTCTGGCTCGCCTGACATTCAAGGGCGACACTAACCCTGGCTTAGGGCCTAAAATGGAATACCAAACGGCATGAGGCTTACTTGGGACGAGATGGATTAGTAAATTTCGGGTTAATTCAAGGTTTCACAGCAAGGCAAAATAGCTACAGCGTTGCAGTGCTAAACTAGCAACAAGGTTGGTCCGGTTTGATGTTAAGTTTGGGCAAACGGGACAAAAAGGGAAAATTTCTAATTAAAATGGCCAAAATTACCTTTCGATGCGGGGAGTTGGAGAGTTGGTGGCGGAATGAATTTAAAGTTAATACATAATTGTTGTTAGCACCCGGCAGAAGACCAAGAGAGCTCGAGCCGTTACAATTGACGTCAACATTAAGTACGGACAATTCACAGCCATACATTGTCCGCTAATGACCAAGCTGTCGACGCGCCATTAAGCCTCAATCCCCCATACATTGTTACAACAATTAATATAATAGCGTCACGTCAACTAACAATGAATATTAATTATTTTGAAGTGACAATGGGTCATTACAATTTGACGTCATGTGGATCTTGAGCTTGGCAGCTTTCACAAATGACGTCATCGGCGCAACCTTGCTGGGGTGGTACAATTTCAACGTTGAAATCCGAAATTAAACTCGCAACACCGTATAATTAGAATTACTTCCTTTTTTGTCCCAATCCCCAAACGTAAATTCAAACTAGTCCAACCCTGTTGTCAGTGCAACAGTGCTACCCCCTAGCTGCTTAACTTAGCTGTACCAACAAGCAACAATCCGACATCGTAATAATTCCAACTTGCCCCAAGTAAGTCTAAAGCCAATGGCGTTCCATTTAAAGCCCTAAGCCAAGGCAGAAGTCGCTCATGTAAGTCAGGCGAGCCTAAGCAAACGCTCGCTCTTTCTTGTAATTAAAACATCACGAGAACTGAACCTGAACCACGACCCTTTGCCGTATTCCGTCAACTTGGTTAAATTTGGAATTCACACAATCCGTCTGTGAGGCTCCATGTAACTTTTTAGCTAGTCCCTTCACTGTGGCGTTGGCATGGGGGAAGTAGTTGCACGTGTTAGAAATTTCCACAGCACTTTGCGAATTTTTCACATCGTAAGCTACAATTCGTTAGTCCCCCCCCCCCCCCCCCGCTTCCCCACCACAACTATTTATGTTTTTGGTGGTGAGGAAGCATTCCGTCTCCCTGCATCCAACACGCCCGGTTTTTATCCGTATAGTTATACGTCATGAGGGCGTAATTTTTTAATCGATAAGTTGTCAGTCCCGATTTGTATTCCGATCTTAACTATTTCCCAGTGCTTGCGCAAGGTGTTTTTATCATCTTTGAAATGTTACGAGGGCCTTGATAACATTTATCGATACTTAAACTACGTTCGACTGACATTTGATACGAGAATATACTGTCTCTTAATTAGTTTTGTTTCCCTGGCGATCCGTCGTTTTGTATATATAATGGGTTCTTCCCTATAAAACAGGTTCGCAAGAACCTCGGGAAGTTTTCCCTTATGTTTTCACATAAAAATAAAATTCATTCATTCATTCATTCATAAACTTGCCAAAAGCAGCAGCCTAACTCACCGTTAAAGCCGACGATTGTTGTAGGACGAACCAGTTATGGCGAGTTAACCAACGTAAATACGCCTTTTATTTTTAATGAAAATATTCTTTCTTAGATTAAAAATAGAATACGATCCGTGACATTGCTAAGTTTTACGAACAGTTATTACTAATTTATTTTCAACGATTTACGTTTAAATCCCGCATTTAATATTTACGTACTGTGGCTGCGTCTACCCACCAAGTTTTGAATATGAGCGGTGCCGAAAATTTGCTATTCTCGCACAAAGAACAGCTCTCTGACAGTGACCAGACGACGGTAGAATAAATAGCTGCTCACAGCGAGAATTCAAAATCCAACATGGTGGCCATTTAAGGGTTATCGAATCGAAAACAAACCATCTAATGCTGGTATTCAGAAACCAGTCCCCCGTCGTGTACAGTAAAAATTTTTTTTTTTGTTCTTAAAAAGCGATGCTGTCATGCCGTACGCTTCGTACTTCGTGTCTCGTGGCACGAGGAGAGGAATTGCTTCTGCATTATTATCGTGGTTACTACGTACAGGTTATGGTTACATTGGACGTTAAATAAAAACTTGAAGATTGCTATTGCCAGTAGCAATGTTCTAGTTTTCATTTAACTTTCGAACCATTAGTCCGTGAGATTAACTCGGCTAACAGGATTAACCTTGGCGGCCTTTCCCTGGTTGAATGATACCACTACCTTCTAAGCCGACCCTTTTTGAAAAGTTGGAGGTTTCTTTTATACCAAATTTGGTTTTGGGTGGATATGAGTTTTCTGTGTGACAGTTTTCTTTTGGTGTTTGATTATGACTAAAGTTTGTTAGAGGTGGACCGTTAAGAAAATTACTCGTCGGGAAAAAAGGCAAATCCACGGATAAAAATTTTTTGATGGTTATTATAAGAATGTAGGTAAACTTAAACCTACGAAGCTCTAACGGTTTAATCCCTCAAGCTTTACGCAGCCTTCACAGGTAAATAGTTCAGTAGAACTGGCAACCCCTTGTTAAACCGACCCTGTTAATATCTGTAAGTAGGAAGGGGGGACCACACTGGTTTACATATTTCAGTTACATATTCATTTCTTTTACCTTGATTCTGGGGGGGGGGGGGGGGGGGGGGGGGGGGGGGG
>JAHWFP010215968.1:27398-38768 GCA_023313725.1 Lithobius niger
AGGGGCGCCAGAATTGTACCGACACGGAGTTATGTTAACTCCGGAATTTTCTTAAATACTGATCCCTGTGTGGACCCGCAATTACAGTAACTTCGGATTCGTAATTTTCTTTAAAAGTACCTGAAACAATCCGGAATTGTAGTAACACGGAGTTATCATAAATCCTGATTTTATTGATAACGTCCCTGCCTCGCTCGCGCTACCGCGCTCGCTGCGGCTATACATATAACATCAGAAACCGTGTTACACTACAATTCCGTGTTACTACAGATCCGTGTTACTACAATTCCGGATTGTTTCAGACACTTTTAAAGAAAATTTCGAATCTGTAATTCCGAGGTCCACACAGGGGCCAGTATTTATGAGAATTCCTGAGTTAACGTAACTCCGTGTCGGTACAATTTTACGCCCCCATTCAGCGGCCGTGTGAACTTTTTTGTCCTTAATTTCGCAACCTTAAGGTCGTTTTCGTCCTGAAATACGGGAAGTTAAGAACACTTTTGTTTTTGTCAAAGTTAGGACCTTCAAAAAGAATTTTGTTGGAGGATGGGAGGGAGGAGGGAGGAGAGGAGGGTATTACGACCCCCGTGATTGTGTAGCAGTAACCGAATAGTAACAGTGGCGGGGGTACCTTGCAGTCACCACAGACTGGCAACCACTTAAACGCTCGATAAAATCACGTCAAAAGTCATTCTCCACCTGGATAGAGCGTAGTCTTAATTTTTTAGCTTGACAACACCGCTCTGTTTTATTTATTTTTTTTTATTTGTATGTGCACCTTTTAATTTCTTTACAACATCAGTATTTCGGCGCTTTTTTTTTATTCATTATCATAAAGCCATCTAGCGTAGTTAATGATGTAATGGCAGTTAAGAGAGTCGCTTTAATTCTCTTATGTAAATAGTTAGTTTTTATCTCTCTACAAAGCCAGATGTAGAGGAGAAAGGTCGTAAAAGTCAAGAGACGAGTCGAATCAGTTTTAATTCACTGAAAAATGCGACAAACATGGTGGAATGAATGGTAGACGGAAAATACGAGTGGGTTGAAGCTTGTCGTGGCTACAAAAAATGATTAAATAAATAAATAAATAAAACTACAAAATAAAATTCTGTACCTGTAGAGCAGTGTAGTAGTACATGACGTAGTATTATTGTATATAACTCTATGCTGGAGCTTTAATGGGTTTGCTGCAAGGGGCACTGCAGAGAGAAACAGAATGGCGTCGTACTGAAGCCGATGCTGTGAAGAGTGATTTCTTAGACCTTAAACGCGCGATTTTTGTTGTTTGAGAAAACAACGTTATTTTAAGCCTAAGAAATCCGCTCTTATGTTGTTTTTCCCTCCATTTTTATGTAGTGCACCTTGTAGTTATGCCCTCCAAAACCCATACTGGTGTCAATCTGGTGCCAATATGGCGGCAAATGTCACTGCTCTATACATTAAAAGGCAGCCGGACGATGTCGTAGTCTGACACCTGCCCAGGTCTTAATAATTACGCTACGACGGTACGGAAGATTTCGATGGTCACGTGTACACCTGAGGCGTCAACTTCCCATTTTAGTCTCATTCTATACAGCCGAACCGGCTGAGAAGACTATTGCAACGACTTTGTTCGTCCGTCCGAACGTCGCTTCTTTCAACTTTATCGAACGGTACCAGATAGGTCCACTGTTTTCACTATGATCTTCAGTGACCAAAAGTTAAATAAAAAAATTTTTAAAAAAACACGGCAAATTAAAACAACGTTGCATCCTTACCGCTACGAGGCTTTCTCGACGTATAATTAAATGAAATAGTAACATTTGATCGTCGCATTTAACCACTACAGGAAGGCAGCAACCGTAAAAAAAAAAGGATTTCGTTAACGACACACCTTCGCTTCATTTAAAATAGTCTCGACACCGTGTTGCATGGACGAATAGGCCTCCTTACGAAATTAAAACGGCAGTTAAAAATTAGGCCTAAAAGCTGGCAGTTATGCCTAAAATCTAAAACCAGGCCTAAAAGCTAACACATTTTTAACCGGCAATTGTGCTTTTTAGTTTATATAAGAGACCGATGTTGCACTGCTTGGTAGAGATGTGCGCCTCTACATATTCGAGTGTGGCGGAAGTGTAGAAATTGCGCAGTAGATAGGTAGTAGCTGCAGTCGGTTGTTTGGCTTTGATATTCAACTGCAATTTAGGTTTCAATTCACGGATGTCCCGACTCGTTGTGCCGAACCGCCACAAGAAACAGTGAGCTAAGGAACTTTAAAGCAAAATCCAGTGTCCAGTGAAGAGCCCATGGTCCAGCAATTGACAGTTTTTATTCGATAATTACTCACATATAGCTTGTAATCGTTATCAAGGATCGCGATAGCTTATGTGAGCCTCAAGCATGAACTTCCATGTTCAACGTTAAACTTTGAAACTCTCTGCAGTTTCCCCCAGAATTGACAGCCCAACGAAATTCGGTATTTGGTGTCGTGTCATGACTATTTTACTGTATTTTAAAATTTTTAATTAAACCAATCAATCCGTTTGGCCTCCACAATCCGGCCGTTTCTTGTTGTTGGGACTCTTTGCCCTCATCTGGATATCGAACCAAGGAACCGATTTTCAACTTTTATAGTTAAAACGCATAGGCATGAACAGGGCCTAGGGCCTTTCGAATGCTATTATAATGTGACCACAATATTCTTGTTGTTGTTCTTCTTCTTGTTGGGGAAAATTTGCTCTCACCTATATCGAAGCAATGAACCGATTTTCAACTTTTGTAGCTAAAACTGTAGGTATTTACAGTTTGAACGCTGTGGCTGCAACGCTGTCGGTGTTGTTCTACTTGTTGGGAAAAATTTGTCCTACCTATCGAAGCAATTAACATTGAACCGACTTTCAACTTTTATAGCTTAAACCTGAACAAGGTCGGGCCTATTGAATGCTATTTTAATGTGACTACCATTTTCTTGTTGTTGGTATTGATCGTTTTATTGGAGAAATTTTGCTCTCACGTAGAGATCAGACAAATGAACCGTTAATCAACTGTTATAGTTTAAAACATAGTTATGAATAAGGCTTAGGGCCTTTTGAACGTTGTTTATTTATTTATTTAGAATTTACAAGAGCTGAAGTCATAATACTATGCGTTGTTAGTTGATGTGACTACAATATTCGTGTTGTTGTTGTTCCTCTTGTTGGGGAAATTTTGCTGTCACGTAGATGTCCAACAAGTCAACTTTTGTAGCCTAAAACGTAGCAATGAGAGAGGGCGAGCGTCTTTATTCTTTGCGTGGGTAGCAATGGACAAGGTCAGCACTGTAAAGGATAATGTCGATTAGTATTAACAATGCCATGTATTGTTGACAGAAAACTCTTGACAACAAACGGGTTAGTGTTACAAAATGGCATCCTGTTAGACCGGCGTATGTCACGCCGGAACCAGTATTCGTTCTCTTAAATTATGTTTTGACGGCCCGTTCCGATCATAGTTCGGGCCACGTTCCACTGGCACCCCCCCCCCCTCCCCACCTCCAACTTCCCTCTTCACTTTCAACAAGGCAGTGCTTGCAAAACAACCTGCGACCTGCACCAACCTTGGCGTCGTTCACATTTTAAGAATTTACCGTTGTTAGGCCTAAGTGCACGAGAGCTAATTTCTTTAATGTAAACAGCCGTAACGACTACACTGTGTAGCTAGGGCACTTCAACGTCGACGACGCTAGTGCCCCGTACATTTTATGAGGCTGTTAAGTCAAGATTCGGGCGGGGAGTGAAGGAGGATGAGGTGGGGAGCTGCGTGGGGGGGGGGGGGGGGGGGGGGGGGAGTGTGGAGGTGAAACATTTTATAGCTTAAGTCGTAAACGAGATGATTAATAATGCACAAGTCCTTCAAGTTTCGACAGTCCTAACACCGCTCTCAGTGTCTTTAGTTATCTGTATGGTGTTCCCCCATCCCTGTGTGCACGACTTTGAGCCACGCGAGCTTCCAGTTCCTTGGCTTCTTGGATATATCGGCCGTCCTACGCTGCTATTGGTTGTTCGAGGGGGAGATAACGATCTCACTCGCTTATTGCCTCGCATCAACATTTCATAGCTGGCTATTGATCAGGCCAATGCACGCAGAACTGGGAAACTTACAGATATTCGGGTCGAAAAACGGAATTTAACCGCCAAAGTTGTTTACTCTAGATATTCTGTCGCCCCACACTTTTATCATGATTTCGCGATTCAAATTCCTTGATAAGCCCTTTACCTCGTCTCGCCCACTCTCACAAGACTGCTTGCAAACTTGAATTGAAGCTTAAAATGCGTTTAAAGCAACATACCGCCTGCCTTATAAAAGCTACGCGTCGATCGCATCAGCGCATTTATCATAGTCATGGTCAACTGAGACAGTAGCTTCGTTCCCCGCAGTGAAAAGCGCAGCTACTGTCTCAGCTGACATTGCGCCTAAACACAAGCCTGCGTGAACGCATTAATTGTGTCGTCACAAACCGGAATGATTCTCGTATTTTAAAATCACAATTTATAATTTTCTAGGCTAGTATCTTATAATTTTCCTTCGGCGATCTATTGGAATAATTAATTTTAATTTTTACTGCATTAGTCTTTTAGAATTTTGATCTCATGGTAAGTATTAGAAAATTAGTACATGTACACACAGAGATGAAACGTCGTGACTATTGTAAGCGCGCAATGCATCATGATATATTGCGGGACGCAGTAAATAAAGTTAACAATTATTCAACAGAAAATTTCCTAGACGCCACATTTTAAAACGGATTGTTACCAAGGGATTGACTAACGGTCAGTAAATAGACCTTTTGGGCCGTAGTTGATGTGGTGGATCGAGAAAAATGGCGCTGGGAGGTATATCGATAAGTATAGAGCAGTGACACGACGTAGTATTATTGTATATAACTCTATGCTGGAGCGTTAATGGGTTAGCTGCAAGGGGCACTGCAGAGAGAAACAGAAGGGCGTCATACTGAAGCCGATGCTGTGAAGAGTGATTTCTTAGACCTAAAACGCGCTATTTTTGTTGTTGGAGAAAACAACGTTATTTTAAGCCTAAGACATCCGCTCTTCCGTTGTTTTTCCCTCCATTTTTATGTAGTGCACCTTGTAGTTATGCCCTCCAAAACCCATACTGGTGCCAATATGGCGGCAAATGTCACTGGTCTATTCCATAAAGGGAGTATATTAAAAAGAGAAGTGCAAAGTGCGCAATGTCGACACAACCCAACGTTTCGACCTGACTCTAACTCCTTATCAAGGGAACTAAAAATCACAATACTCTTAAAGTTTCAAAACAGGCAGCCGAATACAGGCAAAACTACCTAAGTTAATACAACAATTCGAACAATTATTAAAAAGGTGAATTTAACTGCAGTTATAAGTGTATAAGGGGTTCTCTTTCAAACTTACTTCGTTCCAGTGCCTACATTTTCCTAAAGAGAGTCTATAAACATGTAAAATGGCCGCTTGCCAGTCCACGATAAGTCCTATGAAGCATTTCAAAAAGATTGTTTCAAAAGTTAGTTTTATTCGCTAATTTTCACTAATTATTCACTAGTTTTGTTCACTAATGGAAAACAGAAATTAAACATATTTAAAAAAAACAATTCAAATTACTAAGGTCAGCATTTTTATCCATGAAGTACATCCATGTTTAACTCGCGTCATATTTCTCCTTTAGCACAAGGCAGACTGGGAAAGAAGCTGCAGTTTCCCCTCACGGCTCCAAGCCAGTTTATTCGACATCACAAGATTGTTATTTTTTCCTATGAAACGTTAAGGAGGCGTCAGTTTTCCATCCGTTGTGAGAACTATAGCGTGCGGCTGGGAGGAAAAATACGCGATTTCTAACCCAGTCGACCTTAGCTTGAAGAAGTCATTTCCTTCGTTGTTTGAAGGTCGTTTCAATGCCGTCGCTGGCGGAGTTGCCTGGACTAACCTTTTTTATTTATGTTTATTAGTTTAAAACCTACATTCGGCATTTTTAATGTAGGTTTTTCCCTGAATAGTACCACGACCAGTCGTTCCACAACTGGCTATGATGGGGTATTAAACCAGAACGAGCATGGGGCGCAGTATTATCACTATCACTCCTTCGTACATCCATGGTAAGATAAGATGCATGCTTGGACAAGCTTACAAACTGCGCCAAAAACGTCTGCTCGTCAAAGGGTTCAAAGGGTTTAACGAGCGTTAACCACTCCTGGTCATCTGCCCGAAGCTCTAAGGCCCTATGTCTGCAACAGCCAGATTCCCAGGCGGTCACCCACCCAAGTATTAATCCAGCCCAATGCTGCTTAACTTCGGGGATCTGACGAGAACCGGTGTTTCCAGCACTGCAAGGTCGCAGACCTGCTCGTCTAACGAATTCTAAACAAAGAAGCTTGAGGCATTCCAGTCTAATTTTTGTAGACTCAGCTTGTAACAATGGCCTTTACAAGCCATTCCTTGTAACTGGACTTAGTCAAGGAAGGTAAGTCCACCGACAGAAGGCCTTGGGATTTGTTCAGGATTTAGTCTGTCTTTAAACGGCTATACCTCCAAAGTTAGACCACACCCAGACATTTGAAGCATAAATGGTGCAGCATAGGCAGCATGCCGAACAGCAATTAAGCTTCAAAAGGACTTGGTAAGATGCCAAATCCTGGTAAGGGCCGTATCAGTATGGCTCAGTCGTAGGACTTACGCCTTGGATTTCAAGGGTCGTGTGTTCAATTTCCCGCTCAGGCAGTCTGACATTTAAGTCCAAAAGGCAACGTAAATAGGTCTGCATCCGTACTTTGTTTAATCCTTCTCGAGTCTATTTGGCCTATCCATCCTGTTAAATCCTTTAGGAGCATAAGATAAGTTTTGCTCGATGATGCAAAAAAAAAGTAAACTTGGACAACTTTTTTTTACCCTTTATTTATTTATCCTTTTCCCCCTTATCCTTATTTACCCTTATTCAGCCTTATTTACCTTTATTTACCCTAATTTTTCTGAATTTATATTTCTTTACCCTTATTTATCCTTATTTAACCTTTTCCCCTTTATTTACCACTAGCTGTAAACCCCGTCATGAAACCGGGCAACTCTAGGTAGGAGTACAACTACCTCATAACAGTGAAATGTGTAATTTAAATAATTCCGGTTCTTGAAGATGGGTAACTGCGTTAAGGTTGCTTCGCTCACTCAATCTATGTATCTTGTAGTTCATTTCACCACCCTTCATTCCTTCTTTATTTACCATTATCCATCCCTATTTACCTCTACTTACGCTTGCTTATTTAACTTAATTTACCCTAATTTAGCCGCTTTTACCTTTATTTACTCTAATTTTCCTGAATTTGTCTTTCTTTACCCTTCTTTACCTTTATTTAACTTTTTCCCTTATTTACCTTGTTTTTTTTATCCTTTCCCCTTTTGGTACCCATTTTCAGCCCTATTTGCCATTATTTACTTTCGAAAACTAAATTATGTAATTCGAAAATGATAAATATTAGGGGAATCTTATTCATTACTTTTCCTTTAACTTTCAAACCCTATAAACTATACAGTTTGAAACTAGTATAAAATTCAAAAGCGTAAAACATTATGGAAATTTTATTTATTTAGTTAATTACTCTTTATTTATCGGTTATTTACTTTAGTTCTCCTTTATTTACAATTGAGTCTGCAAGCCCTTTATTTCCTCTGTTATTTACGTATTGGGTAAATTCTCTCTCTCTAGGCCCTGACTTACAGTGTTGAAGTACGAAAACCTATCTGACGCAAATCCTGTCATCCGCTGACATATTTAGCCTATAGTGTAGGTTCGAACGTTGGACGTCGGACGTCAAAAATAAAAAAATAAAATAAAAAATTGAAAATAAATCCACTGTTGGTTAAAATTGGAAATCCCATAAATCCGGGAGACAGCCAACGTTACTTCCGATAATCCACCAAAACAAATTTCAGTGTGACAGGCAAAAGTCGATTTTAAAACCTATATCCCAAAAGAGAGGGGGGCGATTCTTGCTTTGTGTTGTCTGTTGCGTGCCTAATGACCAGCCAAGCGGCAACAGGATTGAAGGTAGGGTACAGGCCAAGTTGGGTAGGGTATACCCTCGTGCATCGATAAAAAGTAACATTACACAAAATGGGAGGACCAGGGGAGAAGATTACAGCGACACAACGAATTCTGGATAGCACGCATTTAGGCCATTTTCTTTCTCTCCATTTTTTCTTTTCGTATTTTTTCCCTACATGGTAGACGCGGACCACTAGGCTCCCATAAAAACCAGAAATACGAACGCAGCCACAAAAATAAATAAATAATGCAATAAAATAGACGAAACAGTTAAAAAAAAATGGTACAGCAACAACAACTACCATTAATCATGCCATAGTTTCAGGCTAAATCGAGCTGCTTGCGGCCACTGTATTGCTTCTCTGTGGTTATTACTTTTAGGAAATTGTCCCTGTCTTGATGCGATTCAGTTATAAACCGGCGTACTTGTTTTAATTCAGCGATTCAGATTGTATTTAGATAAAAATTATGGTAGATGAAGGGGCAGAGTCAAGAGCACGAAACGACTTGACTGTTTCTATATACGCATCCAAAATTATTGATGACTAAAGGAAGCCCGTGTTACGCACGGCTGGTCTTGGATGCACCGTTTGCAACACTAGTATGGTTTGGTTGTTCATGTTTATGTTCATGTTTCACCGAATTAAGTTTCCTCAATCCAATTTTTGTGCAGTCTGAGTAAGAAACGAATTCCGAATTCAGTTTGTTCAGTCCAAGTTTTGTGCACACTGGCTGACAAACGCTGATTTTCGTTCGCTTCGCTCACTCAATCAGCGCCTCCTGTGACTCAAATCACTTGATGCACCGTTTTAATAATTGGTATCGTTGTATCGTTTGCAATAAGCCATTTTATCGTTTCTTATAGCTGCCAATTTCAAGGCCTGAGGGTTAGTTTGTTTGTAGGTTTATTTGATTTAAAACTATACCACGCGCCATGGCTGTTTGCTGTGACGTGCATATCACGTGACTGGGCTATTCCAATCAGACGGCCAAACAACCCATGTTCTCGTTCGTCATTGGCTAACTCGTGGTGACGTCATGGCAAACAGCCAATGCGCATGGTTTATACGCGTTTAGATGAAACACGGATCCTTTAAAGGGTTTAAAGGGTTTAACGAGCGTTAACCACTCCTGGTCATCTGCCCGAAGCCCTAAGGCCCTATGTCTGCAACAGCCAGATTCCCAGGCGGTCACCCACCCAAGTATCAATCCAGCCCAATTACTTTACCCACGGATCTTTTACTTTACCATCAACAATCAACGGTTTAGACGAAAATTTGAAATCCAGTACACGTGGTCCCAGAATTGTTCAGCACCGTAATAAAGACGTAACACGAAGATGTGTATGATTTTTCCTTTACCCCGGCATGCTGGACTGCCTGATCGAGCCAAAATGAAATTTTGTGCACGATTATTGACTTCGACTCGACTTTGATCCAAGTTAGTGCAAAAACGTGGCCGGCGTCAAGAAAACAAACTGCTTAATTAAGTTTTTTTATTTGCGAATTTCGTGGTTACGGTAATGCCGTATTTCCTCATTTTTTAAAGAGTTTAAACTGGTTAAGATCAGAGTGCAAAACGTGCAACGGCCTTGAGTCGAAGTTTTTAAGGTAAATTTCAAATGTGTCAGTATTCCATTTTTCTTATCGTCGGGGAAAAAAAGTGGTCGGGTTGGTACGTGACGTGTTATTAATTTTTTGTAATCGTGGTTTATTAATTTTTTTGTGTTACGAAAACTGTCGCCAGTCACAAACGTGCCTTTTTACGCGTTGGGGTGTACTGTATAGAACAGTGACACGACGTAGTATCATACACGTTGATAGCCGTGTATATGTATAATAAAAGTCCTCTCTCCAGCAAAACTAAAACTATTAATTTCTCCGTTTCTATTCAAATATATTTCGACCAAACTTGGCCAGATAGTAGATAGCAACTTTTCCAAACGTTATACACCAACTTCTATGCAATTCCGTGCAAGAGTAAACGTAGGAAGCCACACGTAAATTTGAAAATTGGTCACTTGTTGTTGTTGTTGTTGTTCTTCTTCTTCTTCTTCTTGGCTGACACGGTTTGAGAAAAAACTACTGCACCCACCTAAAATCTGAAACATGATCTGAGCCAGAAATTTCCCTCGACTTCAACCTTACAGGGACCACTTTTTCAATTGGTCGATCCATTCCGGAGTTACGGGACCCTAAACGATCATTCTGATTGTTTTACATTGTTTTAACCATTGTATTTAGGGAACAATGCCACTCAGCAAACTCCAGATCCATTCTTCGTGCATGCAACAATCGATTGCATGCATAAACCTTTATAGCGCGACACCATAGCCGTAAAAAAGGTACACGTATTACAAACAAAAACGTCAAGTCTGCCGTAAAAAAAGGGGTTATATGAATGAAGTTTCATTTTACTTGTTAAAATGTACACGGATAAAAATTTGTGATATTTTTAATTGAAATAGTCAAATGTACAATTCAGAAAATTGCACCTGTTTAAGTGCTGTTGCGCTTTACCAATCATATACGTTACGTAAAGCACAACAGCACTTACACAGATGCAATTTTCTGAATTGTATATACATTTGACTATTTCAATTAAAAATCACCAAATTTTATCCGTGTACATTTTAACAAGTAAAATGAAATTTCAATCATATAACCCTTTTTTTTTTACGGCAGGCTTGCCGTTTTTGTTTGTAATTATTGTATATAACGCTATGCTGGAGCCGTAGTGGGTTAGCTGCAAGGGGCACTGCAGAGAGAAACAGAAGGGCGTCATACTGAAGCCGATGCTGTGAAGAGTGATTTCTTAGACCTAAAACGCGCGATTTTTGTTGTTGGAGAAAACAACGTTATTTTAGGCCTAAGAAATCCGCTCTTCCGTTGTTTTTTCCCTCCATTTCTATGTAGTGCACCTTGTAGTTATGCTCTCCAAAACCCATACTGGTGCCAATATGGCGGCAAATGTCACTGCTCTATAGGTTGAATAAATTGCTGTTTCGTATAGTTGTGAGAATTCGGTCATTGTAATGTCACGTGGTGTAGCAGGGGTTATGTAGACCACGTAGTAAAAAATCTTAGCTGGTCAAAAACGTGTGGGTTATAAACCTTATCCTACGGTGACGTGTGTGGGTCTTCAGATTAAACGGATAACGCTGCTGAAGAACCGAATATGTTGAGACGCACACCTCTGAATAAATTATTACCAGGAGGCGGGGCGCGAGAAATTCATGTGGTAGGGTAGCAAAATTGCTGCAAAAAAATGCCACAGTAATTATTTTACGGGTGATGGGGCACCTTTTGCCCTTGCACCTTCCCC
>JAHWFP010215968.1:55321-85861 GCA_023313725.1 Lithobius niger
ATTATTATTATTATTATTATTATTATTATTATTATTATTATTATTATAAGCCTATTTTAAAATGCAAGCTAACGATGGCTTTAAAATAACAAAAAATAAAATAAAATAAAATAGATTTTACAAACACATAAATGTGCTGTATGGGCACAGAAACCATCCATTCACACCGTGACCTGAGCGTTAAAGACAAGAAAAACGAGCCGAAAAGTTTAAAACACTTTTAAAAACGGGACAAATTGATCACGTTTAAGTTTCTTTTAAAAGCGGCAAGAGATGGTTAACAGAATACAGAGGATGGCAGGGGTAAAAAATGCACGCACTTATTAATACTCCGTTTGTGAATTCGAAAATTCATCTATTAAATACGTGAACCAAGGAAAATCAAGAGTTGTTTCACGATTCATATGTACAACTTCCCTTATTTGAATTCTCGTGCCCGCGTTTTTGGAATTTCTTTTGTTTGAAAAGTTTAAAGGCGTTGGTTGGGTTGAGTTCATCGTCAAATCATATAGTTTAAAGTTAAAAGTTCATTGAAAAGTTTCCGAAAGTGGTACTAAAAATTTGATACTGGCGTGCGGTGTTTTAATTTTAAACTTTAATCACACTCATATCGCTTTGCTTTTCGGGAAGGTGACCATTCCTGCACGACCACTAAAAAAAATGAGAATATAAAAAAAAATCACAATAAAATTTTGTGTTATTGAGACCAAACTATAAAATTTACAAGATTGTTTACCATCTGATCTGAACTAATGTCTGCCGTAATTTGACACAGATCATTGAAATTTTCAGCTTGGCCTCTGATGGCATGCACCCGCACACATCTACATGACTATTCAAACAAACAAAAAGGTTGCATATTTCACACCAATAAAATACAGACAAAGTACAACATATCACGAACACGAAACAGAACGAAAATCTAAAATACATACAAACATATACCAAACAGACGCCATCAACAGCAAAACGCCTACAAAAGCTGAAAGATGAAAAATATACATACACAAAATGAACACGTAGTTACTCGTATATGAACTAGAACTTTCATTTCTTCGTCTATCGCGATGCTATCTGTTGGAAGTAGGCTAAGCGCCTAACCATTTTTAGTTCCCACCTTGCTATTACATTGTTACATTGTTCAAACACGGTATCTTGCAGTATTGTATTTTCCTAGCACCATGTTGCTTGTGTACACCCCTTCTACAACACACCTAAAACAACATGAAAACACATTTTTTTTTAACAGTAGAATCGTTTTTATTCCGTTCTACAAATGCATGTGTTTTTTGTCGAATCATGTGCGTTTTATTTTAAACAACGCTGTCCTAACGTTTTGAAAGTTGTGTTTTCAACAATCCTTATTATAAAACATTTTTATATAAATAAACAAACTCCCGGCCTACATACAAACTTTTTATGTTGCCATCCAGCACCCACAAGTTATACTAATAATAATAAAAGACTTAGTTTGTACCATTTAAAAGAGCAAAGTGGACATGCAAGGGTAAGGGTGGACCACTAACAGCACGCCAATTTTTAAAAACAAACTTAAGCAATTTGCAAATGAGTAAAAGTTGTAAAAAAAATTTCAAAGCGTCTTGGGGGAAGAAAAAGGGATTATAAAGGAAGAAATCTGGAATTAAGGAGAATTGGGGGGGGGGGTAGTGACTGGCCTCAAGGGCAGTTTTCAGGGCGCAATAGTGTGCCCGTAAATCACACGTATTAAGTTTTTTTTTGCGGAAGATGTGTAAGGGCGCGTTTACGCCACGACTCTCCTTTGCATTCTCGCAGCTAGAACTCAATCGCGATGGCAAAGGTAGGTGACATTGCCATGGTAACAACGCTAAGTGGATTAGCTAAATCCAACATCGTTTGAGTAAATACTTGCAGTCTTATAATCCGAGCCAACAATATAAAGAATTCCTCATGACGAAACAATTTTCCCAAACGCTTCTGAACTCACGTTATTTGCTGTTTTCGTTGCGAGGCGACAGACATAAAACCGCCGCCATGTTGGAATTTGAGGTGATTTCTAGCTTCTAGCTGCGAGAATGCAAAAGCGAGTGGTTGCGTAAACGTGTGCCCTAACGACGGTGCTGAAACAATGTCATTTGGGCACCGTCCAGGACTTCGGGACGGCGTTTGCTGCGTAAACCTATTATTATTATTATTATTATTAGATACGATTTTTTAAAGTCTTCCAAAAATATACACACCTGCTTTTACTTGGCTAAAGTAATCGTATATATATCTTATTCGAACTAGATTTCAGAATTGTAAAAACGTTGTATTTTAAACTAAGACGTACACATTTAAAAAATAAAGGATAAAAGCACCGAAAGGTTGATTGAATGAATAAAAATCCTGAAAGGTGCAAAATGCATGCAATATTTCGCAACGTTTCGGGTCGGCATGCGAATCTTTATCAAGAGTAAATAAAATAAAAAGTTTTGGAACAAAGTCTCAAGTCATTTTACAATACATAAAATCACATAAAAATAACTTGAAATAAAACGCAACCAACACCAACCGGTTTTCACGCCAATCTTAGGTCCTTAACTGGTGCTTTGTGTTTCGTTGGTGTTGGTCTGGAGCTTTACTCCAAAAATGTTATTTTCGCATGATAAAGGATCGCATACTGACCCTGAAAATTTGCGAAATATTGTATGCATTTTGCCCCTTTCAGGCTTTTTATTCATTCAAACGCATTTTAGAAACACTTAGAAAAAGTTTCGGGTGTTTTCGCTGCAAAACATGGAGAAATGAACTGCAGCAAAGAGGTAAATAAACACCCCCCCCCCCCCCCCCCGTCGTAGCATTCGGAGGAGACTGCAATGAAACAATTATGTGAATGGTTTCCACTGTAGCCTTCCCCGGCGGCTAAGCCGGGAGTTTGTTTATTCATATAAAAATGTTTTATCAAAAGGATTGCTGAAACCATAACTTTCAAAACGTTAGGGCCCAGCGTTTGTTTAAAATAAAACGCACATGATTCGACAAAAAACACATACATTGGTAGAACCAAAAATTTATAGGGTTGGTGAGGAGACTTTGTAACTCTAAAAAGTCACTATTGCAACGTGTTAAATCCTTTCCAATTAGTGTCATCAGAGTTTTCAATGGGCGCCACGTGTGCTATCTGGTAATTTTTGCTCATTTTTCACCCCAAATCTAAAGTAAACTAAATTGCAAGTAAGCTAAACTAAATAATAATTAAATACAAGCTAGTTTCGTTTAGTTCAGATAAATTTTAGGCTGAAAACTGAGTAGAAATTCCCACATAAAACACATGGCGCCCTCTTTAAACTCAGACGGAACTAATAGAATAGGATCTATGACGCTTCAGTATGGGGTCTCAGTCACAAATTCTCCTCCCAAACCCCATAAATTCTTGGTAGAAACGAATAAAAAAAACGCTTCTACTGTAAAAAAAAAAATGGGTTTTACTGTTTATTTAGGTGTGTTGTACACCTAAAATAAAGGTTTTAGACGTTTTTACTTGTTTTCTGAAAAACACTAAACGCGTTTTACAAATAGAACGTCTGCAAAAAAACCTTACAAAATATCAGCGTTACATGATGTTTTTAAACGTGAAATACATTTATAATAAAAACACTTGCGTTTAATTCGCAACACTTTATAAATACGCGATGAAAACTTGTGGTGACAAAAATGTTCAAATAGTGTTTTTACAACGTATTTTTTCACTTTTAATAATTAATAATTCTTTATTTGCAAAATTGCTCGAAATTTAGATGAAACTTGTGTGAATTGCAAAACACCATCAATGCATACGCAAAATAATAACTATAAGTAAATTTACAGTCTTGACAACGTTGTATTATTAACATGATTAATTTAGTTTATCAACTACATTTAAAAGACGCTTACATATACAGTTTATAGTTAAATAGAGAATATTTAATCTGAATATATAACGCCCTATAATGTAGCATTGTTATCTCATTTTGTATATTATTAGCATAAATAATCTATAATTCACTCGGAAGAGATTTATTCCACTGGTTATTTGAGTTTTAGTTTACGATAATATCGTTGTCAGTCAATTGTTTCGGTAATCAATGAAAAATCTTCGGTATGCAAAAACTTTTACTTCTTGCTCCATACTGATTAAACCATCTTGGTGTTTCATAACGATTTGTTTGCTTTCTTAATTTTTTTTTCAATGTTGCAATGTTTATTTATTGCTGTAGTATTTTTTTTTTAATAATTATTAGTTGATCTCTTAATTTATTTAGAGTTAGAATTTTATTATAACGATAAGTTTCCAAAGTACTAAGCTTAACATTTCTAAACAGGACTTTCACGATGTTGTTTTGGAGTTTTTGAAGTCTTTGTATATGAAGTCATCACTGGCAAAACCATATACTTCAATTCCATATCTTAAATGGCTGTTCATCCAACAACCGTTGTATAGTATTTTTTTTTATTCGTACTATCTAGTAATAATAATAATAATTTATTTCCAATTTGTGTCCCGAAGTAGTACAAAAAAAATACTTGTATGGTTACATTCACAATTACGTAATAACAAACAACTAATTAATACAATATTTGTGCATACACTCGGCTATGATAATGACACTGCGTGAATTCAGTAAATCCCAAAAAGTCAAAAAAAAAAAAAAAAAAAAAGACAAGATAAATTAAAAACATAAAAAAAAACTGTTGCTCATCAAAACCCGTAAAAATCTGATGATCAGCAATGCAAAGTAGCAGGTATATTTCCAAATTAATTATCAGTTAACCTTTTCTTTATAAAATAATATCATTTGCTGAAGCTGGTTAAGTTTCTTAATTCTGGTGGAAGTTTAATCAAAATTGTTGGTATGCACTGTTCTTCACATGTGAGGCTGTAGTTATTTCTAATCATTGGAACTTTATATCTGACAGTAGAATCCAATAAGTATTTCATTAAGTATTTCATTTCCCGTGTTTTGTGCTCGTAGTTACAATAATTATTAATTATAACTGTGTAGTCCCATAAACTAGTGACAGTACTAGTGCCTTAAACAGGCTTATGGTATACATTTATAGGTATAGAGCAGTGACACGACGTAGTATTATTGTATATAACTGTATGCTGTAGCCTTAATGGGTTAGCTGCAAGGTGCACTTCAGAGAGAAACAGAAGGGCGTCATCTGAAGCCGATGCTGTGAAGAGTGATTTCTTAGACCTAAAACGCGCGATTTTTGTTGTTGGAGAAAAAACAACGGTATTTTAAGCCTATAAGAAATCCGCTCTTCCGTTGTTTTTCCCTCCATTTTTATGCAGTGCACCTTGTAGTTATGCCCTCCAAAACCCATACTGGTGCCAATATGGCGGCAAATGTCACTGCTCTATTGTTTTGTAAAGAGACGCACGGACTGTAAAAGTGTCTAAGATTAAACGTGGACGCGTTTTAGCGCATTAAATGGGTATCCGTGGGCTTAGTTTGAGGCCGTGTGGGGATAATACCGTGTACCGTGAAATTAACGAGTCATATCACCATTTTTGAGGAAGGGAAAATCTCACACAACATCGTATTTTTATGTGTCGGCAAATCAAGGTCTTCAGACAATTTTCCTACAGGCTGGGACAGATTCTATGCCATTGGGCGAGAAAGTTAAGAAGTGTTTTCAATAACGAGTAACACAGTTCTTCAGGTAAAAACGCATCTTAGGATGGACACAAACAACACTTAAGGCTATACCTACATGCGTGTAGAGCAGTGACACGACGTAGTATTATTGTATATAACTCTATGCTGGAGCCTTAATGGGTTAGCTGCAAGGGGCACTGCAGAGAGAAACAGAAGGGCGTCATACTGAAGTTGATGCTGTGAAGAGTGATTTCTTAGACCTAAAACGCGCGATTTTTGTTGTTGGAGAAAACAACGTTATTTTAAGCCTAAGAAATCCGCTCTTCCGTTGTTTTTCCCTCAATTTTTATGTAGTGCACCTTGTAGTTATTCCCTCCAAAACCCATACTGGTGCCAATATGGCGGCAAATGTCGCTGCTCTTTTGCTTCCAGTCCGGTATAGGTTTAGATAGGTCCAAGAATTGTTCACACATCATGACAGTTACACATCAGATATGATTAAATGACATCGGAAAAGAGGTTGGAATAAAGTCGACGTTATACTCGCATCCATCATAATCGTGGGGGAAATATACAATCAGTAAAAAGGTAAAGGCTCATAAAGCGAGAAATTGTTGCTAACTGAACGCTAGTGTTTTAGTTTAAGATATTTCCCATCTACAACTCTGAAAAATGCAAATGATTTGAAAGGTTTCTTCTGAGCCCATGTTTTGTGTTATAGTATGTTTTTTCGGTAAAAATCTCTGAAAATATATTCTATACTTTGTTCCACATTATGTTTTCAGAAAACTGACTGTAAAGACGCCACATTTTCTTCCACTATGTGTGCAAAAAATCTGTAAACATCCCATTCGTAAACCCTAACAGTAACTTTGTTGAGTCTACTAGTGTGATATCCCCATGTTTTTGCACTCTTAGTGCAAGGAAACGAGTTGTCATCCAGTCAGTTTTGTGAAAACATAATGTGGAACAAACTATAGGTGTGTCTAAAATGTATTGTTTTAAAACATGTGTTTTTACAGTGTATGTTTATGACTGTGTTTTATGTTTTGATTTTAAATAAAAAAAAATTTTAAAAACGTGTGACAATTGCCATCATCCTATGTGTTTTATAAGTGTTTCGGAAGTCTTGCAAATTAATCGCTGGGTTTTGCTACTAAACACTCACTTACCGTCTTCATCATTAAGAAAAATGCTAAAACATTTTTTTTTCCCCACTAGGTATGTAAAACAATTTATGCAGTAACGTCTTTTCCGGCAACACATTAAGTGTGAGCGTTTAAAACATATTTTGCTTACGTATTTATTTTATACAAAGCACAAAAAAAAAATGCTTTTTGTTCCCAGGAATGTCGCTGCGGAATAAGGACGTTTATCGTTAATCATTATTATAACACCAAGCCTAATCGACAGACTATAAATTGGTCTTTCGTCGCCGAACGTGTACGGCAGAAGGGATTTGCCGCTCTAAATAAAAACTAAAACGTCGTAAAGGTGCTTCAGAAATCGACGACACTAAAAAAAAAAAAAAAAAAAAAATAGTCGGACTAAGAAATATTAAAAAAAAATTTTCAGTTACTATACGGCCGGCAGGTAATAATAAATAAATAAATAAATAAATAAATAAAAGAAATACATTTTTCTAATTTCTTTTGAACCTAATGAACAAGTACTTGAAAGCCTATTACTATGTTAAACTGAAATGCAGTTGGCCCGCGTAAAAATTTGAAAATCTCTCAAAGAGAAACCTACGTAATGCGAAAAAATGTTACACTGTGAAGAAAAAAGAGAGTACGACACGAAAAAACCTTTATGAAACAAAACAAAACTAATATTACACAAATTACTAGACGTGTCGTTCGCTTCGCTCTCTTTTTTGATACCGATCCACATTTCATAGAGTTTACTTGATTTCTTTCTGATTAGTTTGTCTGATCAAACAACAGAAGGGGGTGCGCTGATTGAGTGAGCGAAGCGAACGAAATCAACGATTGTTAGTCAGTGTGTGTAAAAATGGGATTGAAGCATCTTAAACAGAAGGTGTAACCTTATGTACGTTCACAGTCCTATGAAAGTTGTGATTTTCACCCAAAACCAAAACTGGTAGAATAACCCGCCAAGTTTTCAAAAACGGTCGGCCTTTGAAGGTATTGATATCATTCCACCAGGGAAAGGCCGTCAAGTTTAATCCTATTAGCAAAGTTAATCGCACCGAATAATACTTTGGACGTTAAATGAAAACTTGAAGATTTCTACCGCTAGTAGCAATCTTCTAGTTTTCATTTAACTTTCAAACTATTAGTATGTGCGATTTACTAGGCTAATAGGATTAACCTTGGCGGCCTTTCCCTGCTGGAATGATATCACTACCTTCAAAGGCCGACCGTTTTTAGAAACTTGGAGGGGTTTTTCTACCAGTTTTGGTTTTGGGTGAATTAGTTTGTCTGATCGAACTTTGAACGTCATGAGTAGTTTTCGGAGCAGTTTTCCGTATACTTGAGGGTCAAAAAATCAAGTTGTAGCAATGAAAACAGGCCTATTCGAATCGTAATTTAATTATCTTTCATTTGCTCTCATCTTTGTAGATGCCTTTGATCAAGAGGAGCAGAGGTACACGTATGCATGAACATCGTAGCCTACTTTATTAGTGATGAGGTGCTGAAAATAAATTTAGGCCAAAATATACAAAGTTACTATAATCAAAGTTTTAAAAGCCTACCAAACGAAATAAGAAATAATTCGGAGGAAATTTAACAATGCAATGCAATAGTAAATGGCAACTGAAAAGAAATCAGTAATTCAATTTAGAACGTCTGTTAAAAAAAAAAACAGACAAAAAGTGGTAATATTTTAAACACCATTGAATGAATTGTATATTTTTATACCTGTTGATTGCCATCTTTACTTCATGTAAGCACCATGCCCGCAACTTGCTTTGTGAGGAGTGGTTTTGTTATACTAAGATTGTAGTTTAGTTTGTTTGTTTATGTGTGTGTCCTCAGTGGGAATCTCGGTAATCTTTATTTTTTGACCGTAGTATGAATCTAGATCTTTCAAACGGAATTCTCTGTATAAATAATGATTCGAACTGTATCTTCAACTAATGACCTTAGATCATAACTGCGTTTTCAAGGACCTTCAAATTGGCAGATGCAGTAACGTCACAGTATTTTATGCAAACAAAGGGTTTCAAAGGGTTTAACGAGCGTTAACCACTCCTGGTCATCTCCTCGAAGCCCTAAGGGTTCAAAGGGTTTAACGAGCGTTAACCACTCCTGGTCATCTCCTCGAAGCCCTAAGGGTTCAAAGGGTTTAACGAGCGTTAACCACTCCTGGTCATCTGCCCGAAGCCTTAAGGCCCTATGTCTGCAGCAGCCGGGTTCCCAGGCGGTCACCCACCCAAGTATTAATCAGGCCCAATGCTGCTTAACTTCGGGGATCTGACGAGAGCCGGTGTTTCCAGCACTGCAAACCAGCAAATGGGGAACTTTTAACAATGGGAATACATAAGAATGGAAATTTTCTTTCAACAATAGGGCGTGTGTTCAAATAAATATTAGATACAAAAAGAATATATTTCTTCGAACAACCGTTTCTTTTGCTCCCATTGTTTGTTTGTTTGTTAGTTTTTCTAACAGTATTTTCAAGCGAACGGGAAATCACAACAATGGTCTTTAAAACCGGTCAGGAACCTGCCCTATATAGTCCACAGCCCCCTACAGTAAAGGCCGGATCAGATCAAGACAAATTAGGCAAGTAAAATCAACCATTGATTGGCATTGAAGGAAGCGCAAGTTTGCTAGGTGCTGCCATCTCTACACCAAGCAGCGAAATTTCAAACCAACCGACCAGGGTTCCAAATTCTGTCAACAGATGACGCCACTTGGCAAACTTGCCGCGTCGTTATTTGATTCGCCGTTTTGCGGAGCATTGTGGGAGGCAAAGATGATACGGCGTTTACTGTAGGTGGCTGTGCCTAGTCATAATAATTAATTTAAATAAAAGCCAAGTGGTGCAACAAAATAAACAAAACAACAACGTTTCGGAGAGAAACATACTCCGTCATCAGGTTTCAATAAAATACTAAAATACTAAAAACACATGACAGTTTACCACCGAGTCACACAGGTTTAAAAGGAGGAGTGCATTCAAGTTCACACAAATTTAAATTTTTTTAGAACATTTTTAAAACAATTAAAATTAAAAAAAACCTCTAGCGTCTCCTCAGAAGAGGCACAAATGAGGGGAGACGCTAGAGGTTTTTAAAATTTTAATTGTTTTAAAAATGTTCTAAAAAAATTTAAATTTGTGTGAACTTGAATGCACTCCTCCTTTTAAACCTGTGTGACTCGGCGGTAAACTGTCATGTGTTTTTAGTATTTTAGTATTTAATTGAAACCTGATGACGGAGTATGTTTCTCTCCGAAACGTTGTTGTTTTGTTTATTTTGTTGCACCAGTAGGCTTTTATTAACACTATTACGGCAAGGTGCTCTTTCTTTATTATACTAGTAGGCTACAGCGTATATCTAAACGTATTTCAGAACAACGTGTAGGCCTGTAAATATTCAATATGAAAAAAAAGTATACACCTAGCGTTTAACGAAAATTATGGCTGAAAAGACGGTGTTGCGACACGAAGCCCCGTATGAAAATAAAACATTGTATTTTAATTTTATATTAATTTGATAGGTGTTGTAAAACTTACGTTAATTCTTTACATGTTACAATACTTATTCGTAACGTAATATAAAAATGTTTAAAACGATGAGACCGTGCATAGACTGTGGCACGTGGTTTTTGTAATAACTGTGACGCAAAAACTTTTTTTTTTGGCGTGATGATTTTAAACTTATTAAACATTGTCCGTCCTGTCGTAAAAAGAGGGCGAATGGTGTAATAAAAAGGTGAGCGTTTAATTTAATCACACGTTACATCATGAAAGCGCAATACGTACATATCCGTCAATGTTTTTTTTTAGATTTAATATCTCAATTAAACTTTAAAAAGCACATGTAGAATGTTACAGTGGAAAAGCCGACAAGAGCACAAATTAATATTCATTGAAAAGGCGACGTTTCGGCGCATCTGAGAGCCATTATCAAGCGTAGCAATAAAAACAATATATCTATATATACATATAATACACTTAGGTTGGGCAAGCAAATTCATCATTATGCACTATAATGAAAGAGGGCGAGCGACCGACAATGTCAAACAAACGGGTGTGGGCTGTAACAATCAGTAACAATCGAAATATTGCTTTAATAATGCTACCTCTTAGAGCCGACGTGAAGAGTTGCAAAGTTGGTTCAGTAACAATCACTGCATGCACGACCGTTGTTGGATTTATTGCGCTTGGTATCAGAACTGAGAAACGGGCAATATTGAGCGTCCTCCATTGAAAAAAGACATTTACTTCCATAACAAAACAAATCAGCACGGGTTAAAATGGAGGGGGAGCAGGGATGGGGATATTCAGACCACTCAGTAGGGGAACCCGGGTCGGGGACGGGGAAGGCGGTGCGGGACGGGAAAGGGGTCACGGGGGGGGGGAGGGGGCATGGGCTAAAATTAGACCATACAACTGTGTAGGCCACTGGGGAGTTCGGAGGAGGAAGCAGGAGGCAGTCGGCACACTTTTCATTCCATACTGCCCACTACAGTATTTCGTTCAAGTGGGAACCGGTTAGACCGGCGTATGTTGCGCCGGGGGTACAGCTAGTATACCTTATTGCGCTTAGGAGCAGACTTGATGGAGGCATTGTTAGGGAGGATTAAACAAACGAAGCGTCAACAAGCAGCAAGAGGGCGGGCGGGCTCATTCTTGCCACGGTAGCAAAGAAAAAGGGCGAGCGGCCGACAATGAGAACGGATATGCGCTCTAACAATTAGAAACAAACACTATTACTTCAATAATGCTGACTATTACAGCCGAGTTGAAGCAGCGGTAATCAGCTGGACCGGCGTATGTTACTCTGGGGTACAACTAGTTACAAATAACACAAGTGACAAGGTGACGAAGGTGGTGTGAGCTGCAAAATCTGTCGCATCGTTATAGTAAATAGCAAGATGGATGTAATGCGCGCTACACTTTCTGCCAGCATTAATTCTAAACTGTACTCCATATTTGATATTTCCAACGAAAATTCTTCAAATTTGCGGGTGCTTTGTCTGCTGAAAAACCAAAAAGTCGGAAAACCGCTCTTCGCAATCGCCGTCAGTGCCATCCAGCGACACGCGAAAGGGGAAAAAAATGGACAAAGAAACAAGAAGCGATGACGCAGCCGAAAAGATGGGCCGCAACGCTGTCTCCAATACGACACGGGTAACTTGCAATCGCAAACTGCCTCTGCCCGATTTATTGTTTCAACATTAAAATTTTTTAAATAAATATTTATGCAACTTCCCAAAAAAGGGTTTCAAGGGGTTTAACGAGTTAACCACTCGAAACCCTAAGTCCGAAGCCCTAAGGTCCTAAGGTTCCATTTATAGGATTAACAATCGCTTCGCTCCATTTCGTCGACAGTGTAACTGTTGACACCGTAGTATTATGCATATTTATACAGAACTATATAGCCCACATAGTTTTAAAAAGTACCGGTAACGATAAAAACCACGCATATGCTATGAAAATAGCATAACGATAAGCGACGAACCGGTCATAATGATAAAAACTATGTAAATATTGCCACTGTTATATGTAGTAGTGAGTATTAGGACGCTAAAAATTAATTAAATGGTTCTCAAGAGTGGTACTAAAATAAAATTAACGCGGGTGCGAGGTTTTTTGTTTAGCTTTTATTCGCGATTTTTCAGATGCGGGCGACGGCTTTTTTATTACCAAATAAAAAAAATACCCCGTAATTTACATTTTGTTGTGAAGTCCAGAATCTGTTTTAATGGCAGGTTCAACCACGTTCAGCATGCAAATGTAACACACTGTATGAAAGGTTTTCTTCAGATCCAAGTTTTTAGTCGTGACATGCCTGTGAATGTCCCTTATACTATTTAGATCTGTTTAGAGATGATGATGTGAATGGAGCTCGTGGTAATATGGTCATCCACTCCGGGAAGTATTTAGTGAAAATGTTGACGCATGATCGAAATTTTTGTTTCGACTATGGCTTAAAAAACGTTTCATGCGCTAAAAAAAAAAACCCATGCTAGAGCTCTTGAGTGCCACGTAATTAACTTTTAGTGGGCTTACCTTACCTATAGGCCTACACAAAGTTTTAAATAACTATATTTTTATACAGTTTTAATGCGTTTTTGTACAGCCATAAAAACACATGTAGTCTATAAACGTACACGTATACCTACTGTAAAAATATGTGTTTTAAAATAAACACATTTTAGACGTACATAAGGAAACATTTTTAGACGTTTATAGCTGAAAAGCACATCAACGCGTTTTATAAATGTCATGGCCTGAAAGGCCCTTCAAAACATTTCAAAATTATTGTAGACGTGAAATATGTTTAAAATAAAGCACTAGCGTTCACTCTGTAATAAACATGCTTAAAACACATACGCCGACGAAAATGTTAAAATAAAGCAGTATAGGCCAGTGTGTTTTCTTGAAGCGGTTTTTTTTATAACACATGATAAACGAGCTTTTTCGTTAAACACTATTTTTAAAACATGCGTTTTAATAAAAAGGCTGCGATTTTGAACGCCATTGTTTTATTCTGAAACGTTTCACGTCATACACTATGTAAAAGCTAATGTTTTGAAAGGTTTCTTAGCCCATGGTGTTTGCAACACTTTGATGTGTTTGTGAGCTAAAACATTTTTAAAAATGTTTTCTTATAGGTGTGTACAAAATGTGTTTTGTTTTAAAACTCTTATTTTTATAGTGTGTAGTGGCAACATTTCTCAAAGTGTGTGATATTCTTCATCTAGTCTGGTGATAGGTTCTAATTCGCAGAATTGGTTGTCTAAAAATGTCAGGCCACGATGATGTTCGTTGAATAAGCTTGTCATTGCTTCCAACGTTATATATTGCTAACGTTTTTGTCAACAACTGAATAGTAACCAGTATTGATATTCTCAGGATTTGAAACTATAAATTCAGGTCAGCATCACATATCAGCACTAACAAGTGAATACGTTATTATAAATAAGAAAAACGAACTCATTTGGTGAGTTTAGGTGTAATTGAACAAAAACCTAAGCAGAAAAGGAGCATAAATAAGCTTTCCTGTAAGGTTTCATGCCATGATATTGCTAAAGTACTGAGTCCTTGTGAAACCGTATGGCTGTCTTCAACCATTGGAACCACACACACAAAAAAAAATAATAATAATAATGCAGATATTAGAACAGGGAAAACCACTGTTATTTTATGTATTACGCTAGTTTTCAACGCAAAGTTGGTTAAATTAGTGCCAAACTTTCAAATATAGTTAGGCCTAAACAGAAAATTGCTTAGATTATTGAGTAATGTATATATTTTTTATTTTTAAAAATTTAATTTTATTTATATTGGTTAAAAACATACATGTAAACTGGAATTAACGAGCATTGGAGACACACAATATCCACACACCTCATTATATGATAGTCTCATTAAAAAAATTTTTTTTTCAGTTTTCTTCAGTTATTGATGATACTAGACGACTTATTTTTTATCGTTTTTTTCAGTGATGCTGTTAAGTCATGTAACAGGCACCAGTCATTAGCGGGCCGGGTTCAAAAGTAAAAACTGTAAAGAACATTTGAAACATTTTGTTTTTGTGGTAGCAATGGTTCGGGATAGCAGATGGGTTTAACGTTGACTCAACACTTCAGCAACATTTGTGGTAACTGAAACCTTACAAGAAAGCTTATTGTTTTCTCTTTGCCGTTTTAACTTTGTTTAAGTTAAAACTTACCTCAACGTCAAACGAATTCGTTAGTGTTTTCGAATCCGTGGTATACAAATTAGTGCGGGATCTCCTTGGTGTGCTATTTGGTTTGGCGACATTTTCCCATTAGTATTCATTCGTTGCCTGGTGTATCTTGAGTCCTGCAAGTATTTAGTGAGCGGCTACGTCTTCCTGGATGGGGTGATTTTCATCGATGGCCGCCATTGTTTTTGTAACCATCTTGGATATCAACAAGGCACTCTGATACTGAAAACGTGCAATCGATTATCTGTGTTCGTTCTGCGGAGAACTCAAGATAGGCCGCGGACACTATAGTTTGCTTGTAAAGATAGTTTTGTTTCGGTTAAGTGTAGCCTATTATATTTTTCTTTTAATTTTTAAAAACTTAACCGTTAAACGTATGAATGCTGACTTTTATAAGGTTTCGTTGTTATGCTGTTGCTCAAGGTTAGGCAATTCGTTTTCTTCGTGCAGTTTTAATAATTCTAGCTCCTTCTCCTCATTTTCAAGTTGCTTTAGGCGTTCACTTTGATTATTAGCCATTTCTTCTACTTTTTATTTATTTTCTTTTAAATGTGTCACTTATTCATGATCCTTGAGACGTTCCATCTTTCCAATTTGGCACTAAAAATTGGAAAAAGTGTCAAAGACTAAATACTAGGTATACGTTTGATGAGAATCCTGCAGGGATTGCAGAGCGTGATGTTAAAATCTTCACGGCCTATAAAGCAAGAAATTAAATTTCCGAGGAAAATCGTTAAAGATGCAGGTGAAATATTTTCATATGTATAGGTCCTATTCAACCGATACCAACAATGAAGCATTAGAAAATGAACACGAACTCGTTTGATGGTTAAGGCAAGGTTTACCTGAGCCGAAGTCAATACAACAAAGGAACAAAAATAACCTTTCCTGTAAGGTTACAGATACAGCAGTGTTGGATAAATATACTATTATTAAAATGTAAAAAAAAAAAAGCGTTGGCAAAATATAATTATTACGATTTTGTACATTGCGTTTTCTCTAGGGTCGAACAAGTTATAAAGCTTTAGGGCACGTTTACGCAACCAATCGCTTTTGCATTCTCGCAGCTAGAAGCTAGAAATCACCTCAAATTCCAACATGGCGGCGGTTTTATGTGTGCCGCCTCGCAACGAAAAAGCAAATAAAGTGAGTTCAGAAGCGTTTGGGAAAATTGTTTCGTCATGAGGAATTCTTTATATTATTGGCACGGATCATAAGACTGCAAGTATTTACTCAAACGATGTCGGATTTAGCTAATCCATTTAGCGTTGTTACCATTGCAATGTCACCTTTGCCATCGCGATTGAGTTCTGGCTGCGAGAATTTAATGGCAGATGTGTCGTTGGCGTGGTGACAACGCTTCCTGGATTAGCTAAATCCGACATCGTTTGAGTAAATGCTTGCAGTCTTATAATTCGTGACAGTAAGATAAAGAAATTCTCCTGACGAAACAATTTCCCAATCGCTTCTATAACCTCAATCGTTGCGAGCTGGCAGAGGCTAAAACCAGGCCATGTTGGAATTTCAGACGATTTCTAGCTTCTAGCTACGAGGATGCAAAAGCGAGTCGAGGCGTAAATGCGCCGTTAACCACATTGGTCATAATTGGTTCTTAGCGTGCATCTATATAATTGTACCTATAATTTATATCTATTTTTTTGTTTCATTTTCGGTGAACATATTGTTGTGTAATTTTAAAATATGCGTAACCCACAGGCTTATAGGCCTACTTCAAGGCAATTGGTTTGACATTCTGTTTTTAAGTAGCGTTATTTACGGTTGATTCATGGCATATTGCGTATTGTTGGTCACACGAAGTCACTAATGCATCTTGCATGCGTAACGTTGTTACGTGTTGTTAGTAATAATAATAATACAAGACTTGTTGCAAAAACAACAGTAATTCGGAAGGCCCTATAGGCGGTGGGGGATTAAGGCTTAGCTAGGCGTCGACAACTAGGTCATTAGCGCCAACCACAGTCACAGCGCAGTGGTCCGGGTTGCTGGGTGGTCCGGGGCCCTATAGGGTCACTAACACGCAGTAAAATTCAATCCCCCACTAAACGTTTAGTATGGGAGATAAAAACAAATTAAAAACTGACAAAACCCAACAGGTCAACCTGATTCAGCAGACTTCGAAATTGGTAGGCGCTAAAACGACCTCAGGTGGCAAGGTCGTTTCAGCACCGACCATTTTCAGTTCTGATGAAACACTGATGTTCAGCACTGATGTTCAGCACTGGTGTCCTGAAGTTAGTGTTTCGAAGAAATCTGGTGTTATGGTTGCGGTAGCGATTGTCAAACGTGCGTTCGTGTATCGTTCACTAAACCATTGTTTTGCAACATCTTCTTTAGTTTGCTCCCATTTTTGTTTCGCAGAGATGTCCTTTTTACAAGTGGACTTTGAAGACCTAATTGTAATCAGATGGACGTTACTTGATGGCGACACCAGCGTAAGGTTTCAATTGGGCTAAACACTACAGCGCCGTTGTCACTTGGTATTTGAAACCTTACATGAAAGCTTATTCGTATTCCTCTGCTGTTTTGAGATGTACATTTTTACACAGTTTTAATGTGTTTGTGTATAGCTATGAAAACACATAACAAGGGCGATCAACGTACACGTACATAAAACACTGTAAAACATGTGTTTTAAAATAAACACATTTTAGATCCACCTAAACCTCACCTTAAACATCAAATTATTGTGTGCGCGGTGCATTTTGAGTCCTGCAAGTATTTTGTGAGCGGCTACGTCTTTCTGGAAGGGGTGGCTTTAATCGATGGCCACCATTGTTTTTTTAACCATCTTGGATATCAACAAGGCACTCTGCTGCCAAAAACGTACAATCCATTATCTGTGTTCGTTCTGCGGAGAACTCAAGATAGGCCGCGGACACTATAATAAGTTTTTAATAAGTATTACCGTCGTATACAACTCTATTTTGTTGCATTCTTTGTTGGCAATGTGCTCTTTTACTAATAGGAAGAATTTATACGGTTTGGGAGGAGAATTTGTAACTCTAAAAAGTCCCTATTGAAACGTGTTAGATCGTTTCTGTTAGTTCTGTGCGAGTTTTCAGAGGGCGCCACGTGTTCCTTCTGGTAAATTTGCTGATTTTTCAGCCCAAATCCTAAAGTAAACTAAATTACAACTAGGCTAAACTAAATAATAATTAAATACAAGCTAGTTTCGTTTAGTTTAGTTTAATTTTAAGCTGAAAGCTGAGTAGAAATTTCCACATAAGACACGCGGCGCCCTCTATAAACTTGGACGGAACTAATTATAGAAGTCGATCTAAGACGTTTCAGCAGGGGTCTCAGTCACAAATTCTCCTTCCTAACCCTATAAATTCTGGCTAATAGTCATTATTATCTGAGCAAATGGCCTAAATATTCAAAAGCATTACCTGAATAGCACTGTTGAACCCCAAACACAACAATATACGACAATAAAACTGATCGTTCAGAACCCCGCAAACTCTAAAAATAAATTGTGAGTTTTGAGTTCTTTGGGAGTTGTCAGGTTGTCACTACAGCGCCCGCCAAAACGGAGTTTCATACCACCCCTGGTTACTTAAAAAAAAAACCATAAGTAACTCTTTTAATATCGTTTACTTTACTACGTCACTAACTGGTCTCAGACATCTCCCAGCTGGGGAAAGATAACAACGCTCAGGCCTGGAGCCGCTGGAATTACCACGTCTCTACGCGGAACTCTCGCTGACTTATAAAATTGTGCACGCCATGTTCCCACTTGATTTTTCCTTTTTTGACTTTGTGGGTCACTGATTGAAACTTAGGCACTGACACTGATTGAAACTTAGGCGGGCTAGGTCACGACTTGACTGTCGCTTGAATTTCTTTGCACTACGCTTTATACCTGCATGGAACGCTTTCTCAGAGGACATTGTACGCTCCCACACTCTTTTGGCCTTTCGTCGTGCCCTACATGACCGTGATCTCTCTGTATTTCTTAAGCGAACTTACTAAGGTTTTTTTTTTTTTACCGTAGTTAGGGGCGGTGTAAGTGGGCAACCCTTCCGGTTGGGGACCAAATTCAATTTATTTATATTATTATATTATAGGTGCTTGAACACTCCTTTTTGGATGGCGTGCGCTAGTGACAACCTGAAAACCCCCCCCCCCCCCCCCCAAAGAGCTCAAAACTCAAATTTTTTCGCGGTGTAACTCCGGAATGACACAAATATATTACATTGTAGAGTTTGTTTTATTTTCCTTCAGATAAGGCCAACCGATATATCATGCCAATATATGTGCTACGGTTCAGGCTTGAAACCCGAATAGGTATTTGAAACATCGTCTAGTGGCTTGAAACTCAAATTGTGCACTGTTTTATGTTAGGAGAGTTCGAAATAATTTTAAATATGGGATATCGGTTGCAGAAATGATTTAATTTAATTAGAATTCCATACACGATCGCAAGCTCAATTGCCTCTCTTCCACGTGACGGGTCAACCGTGCCGGCAATAAAAACGTGCTCGCACTTCTAAGGGCTGGATGATCTTCTAAAAAAAAACTGCGACCGTTGCGACATTTATTAGCGGTATTGGGTACATCTACAAAGTTCATGGGTTCGATTAGTCATTTAGGCAGACTAGCATTTAAGTTCAGTATACGCAAAGTATAAGGATGTCCGCGTGTGCATTTTTAATATTTTTTATAATGTACACTGAGTGAGCTGCGGTATTTATTGAAACATGTGATTGAACACGTTCGAACCTGTTTGACATTCTTGTCTTAATTTTTTGTATTTGTGAATTTATATGTAAATATTTTTGTGTGAATTTTTTGGGAATTTTTGTAAAAATTTTGCTTAAATTTTGTATGAATTTTCGTTTGAAATTTTTGTTTTTGATTTTGGAAAAACTGTATAAAATTCGACATCTATGCTTTTGTAATGTAATAAAAGCATTCCCACATATTATTTAGCCGATTTGGTGTCTTGCTTAACTTTTTAACATGACCAAAATTGTACTAAAACGTCCCAGAGAAAGCGCCGCCAGAACAAAAACGTCCTCAAACAAACGCCCCCAGGACCGCCCTCAGTAACAAAACGCTCCTAGAAAAACATGCTTCTAGGAAAAAACGCCCACAGACCCCTCTAGTGGATTAGCCATTTTGCTACACTCTTTCCGTTTGCATTACATTTACGTTAAATCTTAAATGTCCAAAACTTTAAACAGTGAGACTAAACGTGACCGATTCCACAAAGACAGTAAGGACAAAGTGATTTTCAAAAAAAATCAAAAATCCATGAAGTCCATAAAAATCACTTAAAACTCTGATCAAAGTCGAGTTTCAGGGAACGCTTCGATCGTTGTCTAAACTTAGGGGCCCTATTAAAGTAAATAATAATAATAAACGGTTTCCCACAACTATACAGACAGAATGTTGAAAGGGGGGTGAACCACTGACACCAATCCGAAAGAAAGCAGGACGTTAATTCAATACTCCCGCCTCAAAAACCTGGACAGCGGCAATTTATCCAGAATCCTTCTGAAACCATTTACAGATGTCGTCCAGACAGCTTCGTCAGTTGGGGAGTTCCAAACCGAACCTAACCGAAAAGAAATGCCGACGATAGTCCAATCTCGACTGCTGGACCAGAAGCTTCCAGGAGTGATCGCTAGTGGAGAACAGGGCTCAGGTAAAAGAAAAGGAGGTCCATTGAGAGGAAACCGGTCAGAATCGTAAAGGGGAGTACATGATCGAATTTTATTCTTCGTAGTTCCAGAGGTTCCGATTTAAGAATCCACGGGCGTTGTCCAGCCGGGATTTCCCTGAAGCCAGGCAATCCCTTCGTGAATTGCTGTTGGACTAACTCAGCCATATCTATGTCTTTAAGGGAGGAAGGCGACAACACGTGGGTGGCGTACTCCAGTACTGCGTGCACAAAGACCTTAACTGGTCAGACCCGGATATGCACACTCCCCGAAGTAAAACATCGATTCACAATTTCAAGCCAACAGAAAGCAAGAGACGTTATCTTACTACAGTGCAGGGAAGGTTTAATGTTGGACGGCGTAAACCACACCCCAACGTTCCGAAACTCATCAGGCATCGGGGTGTCCTTTAGCCTATAAGTGTGGTTCATGTAAGCCTCTTACACGGAATGGTACAAAGAGTGGCAGCTGCCAATTGTTGGTCAGTTTTCTTTGCACCTCTCAATTGTTGGCCACATTTTACATATCTACATGCGGGAAAAAAAACTACTGACAACCACTGCGTAGACGATTTTACGCAAAAACCACTTTTTGCAACTTTTTCATTAGCACGGCCGCCTAACAGAGGTTAGAGCTTTATTTACGCACGACAATTTTCAGAAAAGGGATAAGGTGCTGATTTTATTTTATTTTATTTTATTTAATAAGGAGCGTTAACCCAAGACGATTATTAGCCCAAGGAGGAGTGGAAGATAAAGATCTTTATTTTATTCAGGGACAAAGAACCCAAACTGGGTTATCTGCCCCACGACGATAAGAGGGAAATTATTTAGCTGGAGAAATCCAATTGACAAAAACCCCAGGATCTCGGGATAACACTGTCGTTGCGCCTTTGTTCGAGTAAACATTGTCGGCCAGTCGAGAAAGGCTACCTTAGGGACCCAGGGTTTCTCGTGCTCTCTTGTTCCCCGGCTGGCCGGTTGCAGTGTGAAATGTATAGACGGATTGTAACTTTAGGTCTTTAGTCTTAAGTAGTTTTAAGTAGTTTTAGAGAGAGCTCATGGTGTAAATACGCTCTGTAAATAAAATAAATAAATAAATAAGGCTAACTCATTGTTATGTACCAAAGTGCAACGATACAAGATGGGGGAGGGGGTGGGGGGGGGAACTGGTGGGCAAGCGGATAGCACGACTGCCTTCTGCCCGGGAGATCCGGGCTTGATCCTGACCTTTAAATCCTTTGAACTCTTATGGTGTAAGTATCCAAAAGCGTAACCTGAATGACACTGTTGGAGACATAACAATGTTTAAAACCATGTGCGACAGTAAAACTGATCGTTCAAAGCCCCATACATTCAAGAAAATTTGTGAGTTTTGAGCTCTTGGGGAGTTGTCAGGTTGTCACTATATACCCACGCCCTTTAAAAAAAGAGTTTTGAAGCACCTTATTCAAGCTCCCTGTGGTGCCTTGCGTTCACGTCGATTATGGCATGTGAAAGATCCTGGGTTTTCCGCGTGAATTTCTTCACCTCAATTGTCCCTTTCATATAATCGTAGGACGAGGTAACCCAGTTTGGGTTCGTAGCCATAAAACAAACAACAACAATAGGTTTCGCTTCAATTCTTCTGTTTCAAAATCGTAGGATGCTAGGATTTCAAAATTGGGCGGCATTACATAGGCCTAGTTCTTATGCGGGCTTCGAGAGGTGAGTTAAATTGTTTTCTTCGATTGTTTTCTGCGCTTACCACAAGTGCCCAGAACAGTGAAAAGAAACTATGAATTGAGCTGACACACGATAAATCCATATATACACACGCTAAATCTAGACACACGCTAGTGTATTGCCTCACAGACATGCGACAAAGCATGGACGGAGCATGGATGTATACAACTATGTATTTGAAATGCTCCTTTTTTTTTTACATACAAAATTTCGGGCGGAGAATTGACACACACACACACATGATAAACTGGAACGCACCAAGAACATAAGGAGGCAAAAAAATGTAACAAATTAACTGAACAAAAAACGGCTGCGCCACTTATGTAAAAAGCATTGGAACTCATATTCCCATGGAACTCACAGCTGTGAGGTCTGCGAAGGCACGCAAATAAAGATTAGAGCTCACTTGAAGACGAAACGAACTACAATTTGAACAACGATTGTGGCGCACCAGATTCCGTGCACACGTGTACATAAATGCATAACTAATCAAACAAACAAAATGGTTGGATATTTCAGACAAAATTTCACACATTAAAAATACACGCACAAAATACGAAAACCCACACATGCAACAGAACTAACACCTCCACAAAACACCTACAAAATTAAAAAATTAAAAATACGCGTATAAAATCCACATCATTAAAACGTACGACGTGCGTGTTTGTACCTCTACTCCTCTTGAACCAAGGCACCTTCAGAAATGAGAGTAGCACCAAATGAAAAGTAATTACATTGTCCTCCCGTTAGGCCTATTTTATTCGATGCAACTGATTTTATGACCCTAAAATATGAGTAAAACTGCCCTGAAAACTGCTCATTACTTCAAAGTTTGATCAGGCAAACTATTGCGTGCGCGGTGTATCTTGAGTCCTGCAAGTATTTTGTGAGCGGCTACGTCTACCTGGATGGGGTGGCTTTAATCGATGGCCGCCATTGTTTTTTGTAACCATCTTGGATATCGACAAGGCACTCTGCTACTGAAAACGTACAATCGATTATCTGTGTTCGTTCTGCGGGGAACTCAAGATAGGCCGCGCGCACTATAATCAGAAAGAAAGTTTGCCTGAACAAAGGTTGACATTCTGAAATAAACTTGGCCCCAAAATAAATAAAAAATAAAACCAAACAAACCGATGACATCTTTGCATCATACGGCGCAACAAAGATACACGACATCTATCTCAAAAGAAGTAGGAAATCAAAATAATTTAATGACTAACCATGCTATTGGTCCAAACTCTATTAATTTGTGGTTGTAAAGCAGATAAAAACAACCCGGTTGTCCCCCGGATGACAAAAAAAACACAATGCATATACAAGAGACAGATTTAATTTTCGGAAAATGGTTGCTAAGCATGTTTTCCTTGATCACAATAAAACATAAAACACTAAAATACAGGGCCGCAACAGGTCTTAAGCTCTAGACTTGCAAAGATTCTCCTATACTCACAAAGCTCTGCATGAAACGTTGCAACCAAAAGTCCTTCCAATGTTATTTTCAATGTGTATTACGAAGTTTATGTTGTGTAAAACATTATAGAGGTAATAGGCTTTAGACAATGGAACCCCACAATAACACTATTATAACTTCAAGACATGTCAGAGTTTTTTAGGCTTTTTTCTGGCACGCCAAACGCACGTGTTCTGGCCCCAGCAGGTGAAAGTAGTTAAACATTTTTTTTTGTTTACTCTTCGTTTTTTTTTCCCGCAAAGGCACACTAATAAGTTTGGAGAGAAAAAAAATGCGGAAAAGGTGCCAATTATTTCGCATAAGGCTACTTTATTACAATTTTTTCTTTCTTTTTTGTTTCCATATTTTTTTTTTCTTTTTCGTAAATGTCAAACGGAAAATTTTGATTAACGACCGGACCAACCGGTAGGACAAGTCAAGACTTCAATTAGGTTTCGCTTAATTTGAGATCTGAAAAAAAAAAATTACACCCTCGATAATAAGACTGTAATGCAATAAACAATGGGTGCTATAACCAAGTGTTATTGAAAATTAATCAAAAGCTCGTTAAAAACCAGAGCTATTAACGATGCGTTATGAACATGAGAAAATGAGTAGCTTTTCAAGGGGAAAAAGTTAGCAAGATGAAGCATAATCACCAGCTTATCAACGAATTAAAGATCGTTTGACATTGAAGTAGAGGCCATTTATCAAGCTTGGTGTTTGTAAATCTTGAATGCTTTACGGAATGCTTACAACTTACAGAAACGTAATTGGAGAATATCACATCAAGTCAAACCAAACATGAGCAGCTTATGTTATACTAGGGCTTCTCTTAACAAACCCTCTACCTGGTGGAGAAATACGGTAAATGTGGCATTTTTTTTTTCAAATATTCACAGTAAATTCTTTTATTTAGTTGTCAAGGAGCACACGACAGTTCCTATTACTCCAATTCGTGTACTCTTTGTCGAAATTATGCTCGTAATTCTCACTGCTAATTTCGAGGTTCGTTTCAAGTTTTTGTGAGAACCACTCAGTTTCTACTGACGCCATTGATCAAGTGACCAAAACTCTTGCCTAGCCCTACTTTCCAGTTTTTTTCCTTTCACACACGCCTCAAATCGAGTGTCACACATCGGAAACAGATTCTTAACATACATGAAAAAAAAAAATGAAGAAAAAAATACTAGAATGCTGTATTGACAAAATTCGAGGTTCGATTCACCTTTTAGAATGTGAATCAAAATGTGAATTTTTGGTCATTAGAAACTTACCAAAAATTTCATCAACGCAGTTGCAGCCCAAGTGTGAGACGGTTTCAGATTGAACAAAAACGATAGCTGTCGTGTATCGGGCAGTGCACTGTGAAAGATAAGGGAGCAATAAATACGTTCAACAAATTGAAAATCAAATTGAATAGTTATTAATTTTTTTTTTTAACTGTGTGCAATGAAAAGAAATATTTTCCAATAAACCGTTTTTTCAACTCTCATACACGTCATGTCCTTAGTTAAATCAGGTCAATCGTAATATTTCAGGCTCGAAGCGGAAGAGAAAAAAAATCTGTATTTCGGAAGGGTTGCGTCAATGCAAGCACTTTCCTTTAAACGGAAAGACCCACTCGACCACGAATAGACATTTGACCATTTCCAGGCTACTGGAGTGGAGATTGTTGCTCTGGACTAGTAAATAAAATGGTTTTTTTTTTAAATAAAATAAAATAAAATTTAAAGTTCGTTCGCTCATAGTGATACGATCGTATTGGCCGGAACACAAACTAGAGGCGATTCACCTGAATAGCTGGGGAGAGTGAAAATTGGGGGGGGGGGGGGGGTTATCCTCTTCGCTAAGAAGATAATTTTTAAATTAGAGGAAGAGTTCGTCAGTAACTCGATTGATATCTTGGATACGCTGTCATCTGTCTTTTCAGGACCAAACCTTTAGCAGCTCATGTCTTAAAAGCTGGTAAACCTTGGTGCACAGGTGCCCCTGTAGTGATTTCACACGGTATAATGTTTGCGTGCTATCCCATGCCATGCCGCACCCGCGGATTTCACACGGAATAATGTTTGCGTTGCCGTGCCGTGCCGTCCCATGCCGCGCGCAAGCGAGCCACGACGGCCGCTACGCAACAACCGGCCAGCCCGGGTCAGCACGGGCTGGCACTGCTCGGCACGCTTTAATTATTCCGTCTGAAATCCGAACGCGCACCGTGCCGCGCTGCTGGAAATGCTAACAAAGCTTCATTGTCGTTAAAAATTTCCCGCCACCGGTTGTTGTCAAAACAAGGAGGCTGACAACAGCCGCTTATAATTAAACCGTCTGAAATCAAGTCGTGCTGGCTCTCCAGACTCTGCTAAAGAGGGTTGGCCGCGTCGGCCGCGGCCAGCCCCCAGCCCGAGACGAATTATTCCGTGTGAAATAACAAACTAGGAATTTGGCTTGGTAAGGGGAGGGTGGGGGAGGGACAAGAAAACTGAATTCAGAATTGGATCCACGAAATTTGCAGGGTGGGGGGGGGGGGTTGCTTTAAGTCCCTCGCGACCCTGTAAAAGAACTCAGTTTCAGCAGTAATGAGCCTTCGAAACGCTAAAAAAAAATATTTCTGAACTTTTACAATTGCAATAATTCCCATGTCCCCCCCCCTTTTATGCCACATTATTCTCCTAACTTCAGCCCTGGTTGGGGGGTGGGGGGGGGGGGGAAACTTGCCCACTTTACCTTCGTTAGGTGCGTCACTGCCTTACAGATAAACACGACCAGTTTGACCCACGACCAGTTTTTGACCCATAACCCAAAATCACTGGCCCAACTTGATCTACCGATCCATTCTCATCCACTGATCCAAATTTTTGACCACTGACACAATCGCACCCACTGACTCAACTTGAAAGAGTGACCCACTTTGAACCAAAGCTGAATCTCACCCAGTGACGCTTTTTTCGAGTCTGCTTACACACTGGATGTTTATTTAAAACAACAACGCCAACTAGTGTACAATATTCAGTCGATTCTTCCTCGATGGATTAAAACATTCAGTTGAAAAAACAACTTACATACATTGTAACTTCTGTAAGGTAATTAAGGTACCGTTCGTTGTAAATGAACCAAACTCAAAGTAGAAAAGGAACACGAATAAGATTTCCCGTAAGGTTTCAGAATTCACAACGTTGCTGAAGTGTTTAGTCCATGTGAAACCGTACTGCTGCCCTCATCCATTGCAACCACCAAAAACACAAACGCTGCAAATATTATAAATAAGAAGAACCAATAGTACTTATGTATCATTACATCAAATTTCACTACAATGCAGATTAAACTAGTAACCGACTTTCAAATATTTCGACGCCTAAACATACAAATAATAATAAAAAAAACGGCTTTGTTTTGGTTAAGAAACATACGTCTATGTTTTTTTTTTTTCATTTATCTCTGCTTCTGTTTTTGGGTTGCCGTTCATTGTTTTCATAGACTACCGTTTGTACCAAAAACTAGCAAAATTGTCTCTATCCGTCCCGAGATAACCTCAGCAGTTGAAAAGGGAGTTAATCAGAACACATTCGCCTTTGCTTTAAACAGCGTCTTAACACACACGACGTGCACACACAATCAAGCTCTTCATAATGGATTGATTTTTCTTGAAACAGTAGCGTGCACAGAACCTCGAGAAGGGCTTTTAGTAAAAGGGTTATTATCAGTAGGCATTTTTTTTTTTACCGTTACTATTGTGAGCGCGGCGTATCTTGAGTCCTGTGAGTGTTTTATGAGCGGCTACGTCTTCCTGGAGGGGGCGGCTTTAATCGACGGCCGCCATTGTTTTTGTAACCATCTTAGATATCAACAAGGCACTCTGCTGCCAAAAACGTACAATTGATTATCTGTGCCGTTCTGCGGCGAACTCAAGATAGGCCGCGCACACTTTAATTCCCCTTTCTTAGCCTTTTTTTCCCCCCTTTTTGGCCCTTTTTGCTGTTTTTAAAGCCCTTTTTTTAGGCTTATAGGCCCTTTCTCATACACCGCCGCACCAACAAAGGTCGGTACTATTTTTTTCACAAAAAGGGCATTTTGCCCCCCTTCACCCCCTCCTGTGCACGCCTCTGTCGTCAAATAAAATAAAAGGTCAAACGTACCGTTATCAGCGAGTTGCATGTATCCAATACGCTTCGTGCATGCGTTACTATTCTCAAAAGTATAGCAAGCGAATAGATAACTTAATTACCGCCATCATGTATCGTGGTTGCTGCGTGGGGTTTTTATTTTCTTCGTTTTTGTTTACGACTTCAAAATGGAAGTTTAAAAACACATGGTGTGACTGAATGTCAGAACTTCCTTTGAAAAATGGTTGAAAAAAAATGATATATCCGTTTTTTTTTAATGTCGAATTTTTTTAAGTATAAATATGCTGTCGGCATGAGACACTTCATTTCCGGCAGTACCCGGGAAAAAAAAGCTGTCTACGACGGTGGTTGTGTGCGAATGTGTTTTAGGTGAATCTTTTACGGGAAGGGGGCAGTCACAAATTAATGTCCTCGCGGGAGAGGGTGGTGCAGAGGGAGGGGGGGGGGGGGTTAAATGAGGGAGTTTCATAACAAATAACCATTATACAGGGCCAAGAAAATTGTTTAACAAATACATGACATTCGCTGATTGTTAGAAGTTTTGCGTCGGGGTATACAAACTGCAAATAAAACACTAGTTAAAGTCACATGTAACGAGCTATGACATGTGACTGCCTATTACAACTGACGCCGTTCAATAAACATTGTCACTTCCTCACCGTTACTCGAACTGTATTCATTGTATAAGCTATAGGCTAATCGGCCACTATTATTATTATTATTATTTTATTTACCCGGGGGGCCTTGACCCGTAGTCATGCGTAATCGGCCACTAGGTCTCGTATACTACAATATCTACTATATTAATACCGTAAGAGCTCAAGGATAAGCAACAGCAGCAACAGCAACAATTAAATTTTATCGTTACACTTAAAAGTAACGTTTTTTTTATTTATTTTATTTATTTATTTTTACTACGAGAGCTCTATACAGGCCTTACCCTATGCGCTCTACTCTAAACTAAGAAACTAAAACTAACTAAACAAAAGTGCACTAACCTTGCCATAAAACCACAGAGGCTACACAGAAATCACAGATCCAACCCCAATCAACCCAACCAAAACCAACCCAAGCCAACCAAAGTCAACCCAACCCAACCCAACCCGATCCTAAGTAGGACAAACACTGAGCGGCTGACAAAGAAAACCAGAAATCACCACGGTCCCAACCGACCTGATTCTTGATTCCTGATTCTTGATTGAATAACAATTCTAGGTGCACGTGTTATGTATTTCAAACTTTCATCGAAAACAGTTCATACTTGAAGGGTAAAATGAAACACCCCGTGTTTCAGCTAAACCCGTATAGCTTTAAACCAACTAATCTACATTCTAAATTTCGTGGCCTCGAAATTGGCAGCTATTCGACCACGATAAAATAGCTTATTAGCTTCGTAGAATTAGGCTTTCTGAGCTGAGCTGAATTGTTTCAAAGTAAGCAGCAACAATCATTGCTTGCGCGGCCGTTCATACTCGGTAAATGAACAACAATTATAATTGCAACAATTATAACGACAATGAACCTAATTTTGTTGTGGAGTCTGCCATTGTCGACGGTTTGACTTCGCTGATGAGCGGAGTTATTTGCTTACTGAATGCTGGGTTTCTCAGTGATTGGATTTTTTTAGACTTCAGTCAAACTTCACTGTGACGTTTCCGGGTCTACACCAAAACATCCGTGTCCCGATTTCCGGCCAGGGAAGGATGACAAGGTCGAGAAAGAAGGGTAGGAGGCAGACTGTCACATTTCGGGGGGAGGGGGGGGGCGATTTTCTGAGGGGGGAAGGCGTAGGTGCCGGGGAGCTACACACTCCACATTGCAGGAGTCTGGGAGGGGGTGCAGTTCGGTTTGGAGGGTCTTGGGGGAAAAGACGCGGGTATAGGTGTACAGGAGGCTGGGGGGGGGGGGGAGGAGAAATTGACAGCGCCAGTTACTTTCCTAAGACGACAAAACACCGGGAAAAGCTAAGTTCGGAAAATTCAATCACCATGCAGCATGCACGGGTCCAGCTAGTCTCTAAGGCTATTTACGTTAAACTAGTTGTTCTCCGGCGTAACATAGGCCGGTCTAATTGATTCCCGCTGATTCAATTCGGGGATAGCCAGCATTATTGAAGCAATAGTGTTTGTTTCTAATTGTTAGAGCGCACAACCGTTCTCATTGTCGGTCAGCCGCTCGCCCTTCTTTTTGTTAGTTTGTTTGTTTATTTGAGTACTAGACGGCCTGGGTAGCCCTTCTTCTTTGCTACCGTGGCAAGAATGAACCCGCTCGGCCTCTTGCTGATTGTTCCAGGGTAATAGCCAGCATTATTGAATCTTCGTTTGTTTAATCATGATCCCTCATCATCATTAAGTCTGCTTATCACCCAATTTCACGATCTCAGTCCTCCTTTAACAATGGAGCACGATGATATTACAACAATGGTTTAGGACTGAGATGCAAAAGGAGGAGTGATATCGGATATCACGCCAGATCTTGGATCTCATGCCTGGATATCACGCCTGCTTATGAATTAAGGAACATCACTCTTGCTCCAGATGTTAAAGAGGACGTTACAGTCTCGGTTAAAATGAAAAAAAAAACAGCACCGTGAAGAGCTTGTTTTGCTTAAGCAAGAAAAAATGCTTTCGTTTTGTTATTTATTTTTTCTTGTAGCACGAAAACATTATGACTCTGAGCTGTAAAGCTTATTTACGATTCAGTACCGTGGAAACTCAACGCCGTATAGCCCCTTCAAACAACTTCTTCTAAAAAAAATTTAAGAGACGTTATCTGAAGGGCTGCTCGTCGTTGAGTTTCCGCGGTATGAACGGTGATGGGGCACTTAAAATCAATCAACACGACCACAGAACCCTTCAGTAAGCAAGTAATAACAATGCTGTCAACAATGATATCGTTGTCGCATTGTCGACCTTTTTGAGCAAAGGAACATCAGCACGATTCATCTTTTGTTATGTGCGTGCTATACTATTGTTGTCGGGCTGAGATCGTGAAATTGGATGATAAATAGGTTATCAGCCACTTTCCTTGGAGAGATACAACAATGGCTCGGC
>JAHWFP010215968.1:85871-105085 GCA_023313725.1 Lithobius niger
AAAAGTTGAGTGTTAAAACGCACAAATTATACATTTCGTAAAAGCACGACTGGCATTCGGTTTGAGAATTTTTATTTTCTTTCCGCAAAACGATTCTCCGAAGTAATTTCGTTTTTGGGTTTCGATTTCCATTTACGATTTCGTTTTTCGATTTGCGAAGTAATTTTGATTTGCGATGTTTAGTTTTATGATGTTTACCATGTCAAGATAAGTTGGAGCTAATCTTGACGATGTTTCCCTTTATTTGGTGTAGCGATAGTATAGCCCCATTACATTTCGTCAACCAAACTGTAATTTGGTTACCTACGGCGCAGGTGTTTCGTATTAGGCCTAAACGATATGTTAATGCCACTGATGCACCACGTTAAACGTGCCCTGACCAAATTGTCGACCCGCCATTAAGCCTCAATCCCCCCCCCCCTGACTGAATAGCAACTTCGTGTTTCCGTGAAAGGCCGACGATTTGCGAACGTGACTTCGGGCATAAGGGCATAACTATACGAATGCTGCCGAGAAGCAACTTCGTATTTCCGCAAAAGTCCGACGGATAACGAGTGTGACGTCACTTTCCTAATATGGGCATAATGAGAACGAAACCGAAATCGCGTCTTCTAAGTGAGATATATTGTATAGCTCCATGGTTTGTTTGTCAGCGACCAGTTAGGAGCGAGTAAAACTTCGATCTTCGATCTGAAGCACAAAGCTCCGTCGTGGTCTTTTCACCGTGGTCTTTTTTAATGGAAGTCGTCATGGTGCTTGTACACTGTGAAGACGATGCGCTCTGACAGTGCACGTCAATGTGTACTTTCTCAGCCTCAACACGAACTGTGTATTGAGACTACACAATTTGTGCACTGGTAGTACACAAGCTGTGACGAGAATGTGTAGTCTCGGTGCACAGACTGTGTACTGCCAGTACACAACTCGTGTGGAGGCTGAGAAAGTACATATTCATGTGTACTGTCTGTACACATCATTTTCAGAGTGTATTACGGAAAGAAAACAAAAATTCTCGCACAAACACAGAAACTATAGCGTGACATTTCGCCTCTTCCAGTGTAGCATAATAACGGCACGGACTCTTGTCTTTTCTCAGCTATCGACAATTTACCACATCTTATTTTCTCTACGTGCAATTAAGTTCTCAAGTTGACGACTTTTAGTGCTGGCTACAAAAGCAATCTACTGAGGAAGTAGCTATCAAAGTCAAGTAAATCAAACTCAGCCGACATTTACTGAAAACTTAGACTAATTTTATGGGCAATAAGCCTACTATTATGGGATGCAGAGATAAAAAACATCAAGAAAATGTGAATGCGGACCGTTCTAATTCTCGTTTTCTCTCTTTTTTTTTGGTGGGGTTGGGGGGGGGGGTATTTTTGGCCATCCAAGCAGTCACGTTATTTCCCGAAATCTACAACTAAAAGCACTAAAATTACACTTATGGCAATGTCAACAACAGGAATGTCTCCGGTGATTTTGTGTTAATTATGGCTGTTGAACATAAAAGGAAACTTTTACAGTAATCCATGAAATATTAACCTTAGCATGCATGTTAATTGTTTTTTATGTGTACTTTTTAGAGCGTTCAGTGTTTTTAAATGTCGATGAAACTATTAAATAAATAGGCACTGTCGAAAATTTGGAGATGTACAAGTTAGGGATGCACCGAATACAAAATTTGCCGAATATCGAATATACAAACGAATACTTAACCCCTTTTTTCCCATGCCAAACTGGATGATATTTTTTTTAAGTCCGGGTCAGTCGCGGGATTCGAACCAGCATTCACTTGGTTTGAGGACGAGGACGCTAACCACTGGGCTGTTCCTGCTCTCTTTGCTCACCCCACGGGGACCCCCCACAAAGCTCACGTTGGGCGTTGCGGCTTATTTTTTTGCCGTTTCGTAGCCGCCTACCATTGGGCGGTAAAGGGTTAACTTGCCGAATTAAATACCGAATATACACCGAATAGTTAAAGTGCCGAATACCGAATATTCGGCGCCAAACAATTTACATATTCGGCCGAATACCTAATTATTCGGTCCTATGCCGAATGATGGGCCGAATAGGCCGAATACCGAATTTTTCGGCCGAATACTTAACCGAATGTTCTGCCGGCCGAACACCTGTAAATCAAACTTAATTGATCATTTTTCCATCTTTTATGAATACAGAAGACAATTCCTCACAAACCAAAAACTAAATGCTTAGCTAAACGGTCTTATACATAACACAATTGCATAAATATACACTAAAAACTATTCGGCCGAATGCCAACAGATCTTAACACTATTCGGCCAAAATCAATATTCGGCCGAATACAAAATACTTGAATTTTTTGCCAAATAGGCCGAATACCGAATAATTACCGAATATTCGCTACATTCCTGGCACAAGTCATATTGAGCTCTGGGAGCAACCGTTCTGGCGGGGAGGATTTATTCACACAGAAAATTCGTGGTTTTGTTTAGATTATGAGCCCACTCGGAGTTTCAAAAGTAATTTTATACCAATTTTATTTTTTTTAGAGGTATACAGAATACGTCGTCTATAAGAACTGCCGTTTCAACATTTCACTGTTTTTAAACCTACATGTTTTCATCCGTCAATCTTCGCCGATTACCACGTCCTTAAAGTTTGACGTGCTCAATAAAAAAATGATGAAATATACGTACGCATTGCAGTTTCTTTCGACTCTATTTAATTATCTTAATTGTAACCCACATCCGTTCTCCTCCATTAGCCCAAGTATCTAATACAAGACGAGGCCGTTTTTTGAAGAGGTGGTTCCGTGTAAATGGATTGCACCCGCCTTGCGGCAAAATTTAAGTGCCCTCTTTAAGGAAACGTGAGGGATTGAACTCTTAAGAGAGAGAAAGAGGGGAAGAGAGAAAGTTGTTTTTATTAATTATATTCGTGATTTTTTTGCTGCTGATCTGTCTATTTGTCCTTCCGCGTTGATTTGTCTCATACTTGGCTAAATTGTTATTAGCACCTGCATGGTTGGGTGTGGAAAACACGCAATGCCAGACTGATCGACGTATAGCCTTCACTGGAAAAGAATAAATAGGTGTTTTGAAATAAACATATTTTAGACAAACAGAAAACGTTGTTTGTAGCTGAAAACCACACGAGCGGTACGCTCTGAGAAGAAAACTAAATCACTAATACCTTAAATGGCCTACTTCAAAATTATCTCGTGAGTGAAGAGAAGAATCGGTCCCAAGACAGGCACGAATCCCACAAGACACATAAAACATGCAAATTTTAATTTTCAATCCTCATTCACGGACTTTGTTCACAATAAAAAAAGAAAACCTAAAATGACGAGCAGCAACTTACTGCTGCAGCCTATACAACACGGCCATGTTGCTGCACTTCATTTGTGTTTGTTTTTTTGTTTTTTTTATTGTGAACAAGATCCGTAAATAAGGACTGAAAATTAAAATTTGCTCGTTTTTGTATGTCTTGTGAGATTAGTGCTAGTCAGAGGGCATCTTGGAATCGATTAAATAGCCTATTAACAGTCATGGCAAATCTACGCCACCCCCCCCCCCCGAAAGCTTTGCAATCAGAAATCGTGATATAGTCTAGTTACAGCTCCCTCCCCCTTCTAAATCGTAATTTTTCTGCTGAAATTGACAAAAAGCTTAATAAACACATTTTAGATACACAAAAAAGCTTTTAGATGTTTTTCGCTGAAAACCACATAAAGTTGTTTTACAAATAGCATGCGCTGAGCAGAAATTACGTCAAATTACCGTAAATCGCCTATTAACAGCCCTGATAGAGCCATGGCCCACCCCCCCCCCTAAAATACTTTAAGGTAAGAAATCGTGATGTAACCTATAATAATTACAGCCCTCGCCCCCTTTTAAATCGTTTTATTTCTGCTAAAAATTAACTAAAGCTTATTAAACACGTTTTACGCACAGAAAACGTTTTTAGCTGAAAACCACATAAAAACGTTTCACAAGCAGCATGTTCTGAGAAAAAAACTAAGTCGCTATAACCGTAAATCTGCTATTAAAACAGCTTTGGCGAACCTATACAGCCCGCCCCCCTAAAATGCTTTAGGGTCAGAAATCGTAATAACCTAGTTACACCCCTCCCTCCCTCTTCTAAATCGAAATTTTTCTGTTGGAAATTGACTAAAAACTTAATAAACACATTTTAGGTATACACAGAAATATTTTTAGACGCGTTTAGCTGATCACCAGATAAAAACGTTTCACAAATAACATGCACAGAGAAAAAACAAAGTCGATATTACCGTAAATACTCTAAGGTCAGAATTCGTGAAATCACCTTAGTGCCCGCCCCCACCCCCTTTAAGTGGTCATTTTCTGCTAGAAATTGGCTAAAAGCTTAATACATTTAAAGAAATCAATCAATGTTTATCCCCTTAAATCGTGGTTTTTCTGCAAAATAATTAACTAAAAGCTTCATACAGAAATCGAACTAAAACTACTAAACCGTATTCGTGAATAAGTAAGAGATATCCGTGAGTCCTAGTCGATTTAACGGTTATAATTGCTCGCGAGCGAGAAACGGCTAGTCCACTATCGAGGGGGTGGAGTGAAACACGAGTGGGCGAAGTCAAATATAACTTTGCTGCTACATCGAATTAATTTTTACAGCCCTTGGGCGTTTAGTTGGCCCTTTACGGGTAATAGTTAACAAAAAGATTGAAAAGTAAAATTTTAAAACCACTTTTTAACCGAAATACTAGAAACATACAAAAGCCGTGGAAATTAGGAAAGAATATAATATTTTGAGTATTGAAGAACTAACAGATTATTCCACGCCACTGAAATACTACTTTATCTTAAAGGGACATCCGGCCTGCCTTACAACATTCCGCCTGCTTATAACAGTTCGCGCTGGTCGCCTTCCGCGCAAATACGAAAATCAAGGTCATCTGAGATAGTAGTTGCGTTGAAGAACGTAGCTACTGTCTCATTTGGCATTGTCCTAATAAACGAACCAGCATGAACGCATTAATCTTGTCGTGACAAATCGGATTGATTTTTGTATTTTAACATCACAATTTATAATTTTCTAAGCTAGTGTCTTATAATTTTGCTTCGGCGATCTATTGGAATAATTAATTTTAATTTTTACGGCATTACGCTTTTAGATTTTTGATCTCACGGTAATTATTAGCAAATTAGTACATGCACACACAGATGAAACGTCATGGTTATTGTAAGCGCGCAATGCATCATATAGTTACGGGTTGTTCGTAAATAAAGTTCCATTATATTCAACAGAAAATCTCCTAGACGCCACATTTTAAAACGGATTTTTAGCTAAAGGGAAGGACTAACGGTAAGGAAATAGACTTTGGGGCCATACTTGATGTGGAGGATCGAGAAAAATGACGCTTGGAGGAATGTCCCTTTAAGGGCCAAATGCGACATCTTCAAACAAAATGCAAATACAAGGAAAAAAACTTGCCAATTCCTTTATGGAGGAAATTGTCTGAAAAAAATTAGGAAAAACACACTATGCCCGCCATAAAGTAAATAACTTGCAAAACAATTTAAAACTGAGTAAGTATAACGTATAATAAACTAAAGCGAAAATTTAAAACAGTAGTGTTTTATGTTTTTGAAAATAGTGTTAACGAAAATAATTCGGTACGGTATGTTACTCATGTGTTGCAAAATCTCACTGGTTTTATTTTAGACACTTTTGTTGTTAAATGTGTTTTAAGCATGCGTTTATAAAGTGTTGTAAACTGAATGCGTTTTATTTTCAACTCGTATCAGATCTGGCAAAAAGGGACATTACCTCTGCCCTTTTAGAAAAAGGCCCTATTTTTTTAAAATCCGTATTTTGGCAACAATGATTTTTGGGCTGACTTTTCACAGTAAAACCTTGCAAGCAATGTCTTCGATTGAATTTGCTGTTGTTTGTGCGCTTATTTATTTATCATATCAAAAACCAAAACTGGTAAAAAGGGGCCGCGAGGTTCTGAATGGTTCGGCCCTTCAAAGGAGTGATAAAAACACGCCAAAACATTCGCCAAGTTAATCGCACCGCTTAATAATTGGAAGGTTAAATGAAAACAAGAACGTTGCTACTTTCGGTAGCAATGTTCAAGTTTTCATTTACCATCAAAGTATTATTTGGTGTGATTAAGTTGGCGAATGTTTTGGTGTTTTGTCCGTCCAATGAGAGACGATGCCGACAATACTAACAATGGTTATAACAATATTTTCGTACTTACGCGCCCTCCCACGCCATCCTTGTTACACCCCTAGGCTCCAAACCATAAAAGGTACGCAGTTTGCGTCGTACTGCAGCCATTCGTCCAATTTCATAGCTGGAAGCCTTCCCGTTATCTCGGTATCGATGAATAATCACCCTATGGAAATTAACATGGGGATGAGCGGACTAGAATTAGCTACCTAGCTAGCTAGCTAAGTTACACATTTTCAACGTTATTGAGGGTCAGATTTTGCATTGAAAGCAGCTTAGCTGGCATTCGTACACGAGTTAATTTTTGTCAGGTGGGTCATTGCTCTCGATGTCAACACAATTTAAGCTTTTGTAACGCATTATTATTTTTCCCCAAGGACCTGAAATGTGCCCAACTATATGCTTCAAGATATAAGACACTGACGCAATGGCGTCGCGCTACTATGGTTTACAACCTCGACAATTGAATTGATGTGATGGTTGTTGTGATGTTTGTTGCCTAACTTGGCGCGACACACGTGTGTCTATAAAGATAGACATGTACACTTAAAATGTCAGTTTTCAAATCTGATTACGCCCTTTGGTCTGTTTTCTCAGCCCTCCTCGGTGTCTGTTCATGCTACGTCTATGAGTTATAATTAAAAAAATATTTTATTTTAAATACCGTTCCTTTCGTCATTATGTTTTAAACAGGACGGATAGCCAAATGGGCTCGAGAAGGGTTAAATAAATACGGATGCAAACCTATTTACATTGCCTTTTGTACTTAAATATCAGACTGCTTGAGCATGGAATTGAACCAATGATCTTTGAAATCCCAGGGCCAACCGCTGGGCCATGTCAGTATCTCAGCAGTAGACCTCGGAATTTGGTTCCGAAGGTCGTGGGTTTAATTCCCCGCACATGCAGTCTGCCAGTTAAGTCTTAAAGGCAAGGTTTGCATCCGTATTTATTACCGTGTGATTAAGAGGGGGTTAGCGCCAAACGCACTACATTGCCAATCCTGCAAATTCTGTGTATTTTGACTAAGTTCACCGCTAATGCAGACTTTTTTTTTAATAAAACAGTTATGAGTAGCTTCTATAGATGTTTATAAAATACGTTTATTTTAAACATTTGTTTCGCAGGTTGCGCTGTGCGTTTGAAGAGGACAGCATAAACCGGGGTGCCTAAACCGTCTGGGTAGGCCCAAACCGTACATTTAGGGCTACTGTTTCAAAATGCAGGCATATTTCAGCCAAACACATCTATCCAGACGTAGAATTGACATCAGTAATAAACATCTTGCGTGTTGTTCAGTGAGCCGCAGAAGTATATGCGTGCCGACACGTAAACCTAGAGGCGGGTGATATGGAAACGCTCAACTCGCAACTCATCACGCTATGTTTGGCCAAATGTCTGAACGTACGGAAGCACTAGGGAGGTATTTCGTATATAGGTGTGTGTGTTTACGTATCATTTTAACAAACCAAAACGGCGTGTGGGTGTAAACTGAACGTTTTGCAGGCTTATTTTATAGTGCCCAGCTCAGACGATTATATTCCTATTTAATCGTATACTAACGGCACGCGTTGGTATGCGCTTTGCGTGATAAAATCGTGCGTGGTGATGTTTAGCGTAGTATTTGCGTGTTAGGTTTAGGCCTAACTTAAGTGTTCGACCTTGCATGATGGCTTACTATTGCAGATGGGCGTTAGCCAACATGTTCACTTGCTGGCATGCAATTGTGTGACATTCTGGTGTGTTATGTTACAGAGACGACGAGGAAAATAGCCTACCGTTGAAGCATGGAACCATGCATGCGCGTGCCTGGAATTTTCACAGGCGGATTTATTGATGACTGTGGTAAGTGTTTGGAATAAGTCTGTAGTTTTTTTTTTTTTGTAGTTGTTTTTTAAAGTTTTATGGGCGTATGCCTCACGCCCTCACCGTTAGAAATGAAGCTGATCTAAGAAAGCTACTGTTCGAGTGCATATTAAAAGTACATGCATCCCTGTTGGCTTTCCTGCATGACTCGGTTTTGCGACATTAGTTCAAACGTATGTCACTGTTGCCCATACGTTCATTTTCTTGTTTTTTTTCTTTCGTGTGAGTTGATTTTACGACGTTAACTCTAACCTGTGCAAATGTTGCAAACGGTATTTTCAACGGGTCGCACGACATACCGGAAGGATGTATGTCCCTTTAAGCCACGAAAAAAAAATATTGGTTCTGATGAGCGTCACTCCTTTTTATAGTTCAATACAGTTTTTGAACTTTGGTCTTAACGCTTTTGCACGTCAATTTGTCACTTTTGTACTTCTTAGATTTAACATTTTTGTGCTTCAATTTAACGTTATTGAATTTAAAATGAACATGCTTGGCTTTGGATTTAACACACTTGCACTTAAATTTAACACTTATGCACTGGAAATTAAAGAAATGAAACAAAACTTTTCGAATTATTAAATATTTTAACGACTAAACCAAATTACGTAACAACAACATTACGAAACTACAAAACATTTTGAAACAAAATTACAAGATTAGAATATATTAGAGCCCACAAATTACAAGAAGAAGAAAATAAAATTAAAAATTGTCTCGGCTACGTCTCACGACTTCCGTTCATAAAAAATTTAATACCGTAACTAGCCAATAGTAACGCAAGGTCGTAACGAATGTAGCTAAGGTTTCGTTACTTTAAGAGAGAAATATTACGTATAATTGTGAATTCCACTGAAATTATTACTGTATTTCACACAGTAAATGCATACTTGTATTGTTTTCGTGTTTTTTCTCTCGTAATTTTGTTTCGTAATTTTTTGTAATTTGGTTTAGCCTTTAAAACATCAAATAGTTCGAAAAACTTTGTTTCAATGCTTTAATGTCAAGTGCGTAAGTGTTAAATTCAAGTGAAAATGTGTTAAATCCAAACCCAAGAGAGTTAATTTGAAATCCACTAACTTGAATTGAAGTACAAAAGTGTTAAATCCAAGAACGAAAATACCAAATTGGCGTGCCAAACCGATGAACCAAAGTTCAAAACCTGTAAATAAAAGTCAAAAAATAGCGTGTACGTCAAATTGCAGAAGCGTTACTCATTTTAAGCTTTAGTTTGGGTATATACAACCCATTTTTTTGCAAAGTAGCCTGTTGTGCATCACTACGCTGGCAGCACCCTGTAAAAACATGTGTTTTAAAATAAACACATTTTAGACAAACATAGAAGCTTTTTTTCGATGTTTTTGTTAGCTAAAAAACGCATACAAGCGTTTTACAAATAGCACGGGCTGAGAACAAACCTTTGAAAACATTATTGTTAATAAAGTGTTGCAGGCGTGACATCCGTTTAAAATGCAACACTAACGTTTAATTTGCACAGTTTCTAAACACATGCTTAAAATACATGAAGCGACAAATGGGTTTATAACAAAACAGTGTTTGAAAAGTGCAACACGTCGCATATGTTTTTGAAAATAGCGTTTAAAAAAATCGGTTATGTTTATCATGTGCTGTAAAATACAGATGTAAACTTATACTGTTTTATTTTACACACTTTAGTCGCTATATGTGTTTCTAGAAAGTAATTATAAAGTGTTGCAAATTTTACGCTTGTGTTTTATTTTAAACACATTCCATGTCAGTACACGTAAACGCTAATGCTTTGTAAAGTTTCTTCCAGCCCATGCTAGTTGTAAAGCACGTTTAAGTGTTTTTCAGCCGAAAACGTTTAAAAGCTTTTTCTATAGGTGTGTAAAATTATTCTAATTGTTAAAGTGTAGAAAGGCTGCTGTTCAGGCAAATAATCCTCACCTTGTTAACTTGTCTAATACTGGGGAAGTCCCAAGTATATATTCTGGATTTTATTTTCACGTTTACAAGCCAGTTCAACTGACTTTTAAAAACGGAAGGAAGCTAACATCTCTTACAATTTAATAAACACAAACATAGAAAAGGGATTGATTCTGTGATTGTGAATATATTTTTTCTTATTATATATATTTTTTGTAGCATGCTCTATTTTATTCGTTAGCTAAGGTCCACAGTCTATACTTTAAAACCTTGAAAATTCGGTCACGTTTCATGCCTTGAAAACGAAGAACTAAAATATGTGTTTGTCGAAATATGATTAAAAATGGAGAGCTAGTACACTGTACATAAAAAAAACAATTTGCGACGTTTCGGAGCTATTCTCACTTCGTTATCAAACAATGAAAGATACGGCAAAGAAGCCGAAGACAAGTAAAACACTGTAAAATTCATAAAAATGTAAAAACTGAAAGCACAAGAATAAAAAATAATGCATAAAATGGACCTAAGGTAAAAAATTGCCAGAGAAAACTTGACTTCTCACCAGCATTAGCCGGTGAGAGGTCAGGTTTTCCGACTTAATGAATAATAATATTTATAATTTATTAATTTTATTCTTGCGCATTGAATTTTTACGTTTTTATGAATTTTAAAGTATTTTATTCGACTTTTGCTGCATAGCCGCATCCTTCAATACGTCGGAAATTGTTTATTTCATGTGTATTACTGTACTGCCTTACGTAGTACAAATATAGCGGTTGGCTCTGTCTAGCGCGAAGTCCCCCCCCCCCCCCCGCCATCCCTGCGGCCTGATATTGTGAAATTTCTTGAAATAGGGTGTTTAATTCGTCTTCATTGTTCCTCCTCGTTCGTTCATAACTATTATGTTCCCGCTTGACCATTAATTTAAAAAAAAAAAAAAAATGCTGGTTTTCATAAACGTTCGAGACATTCCAGTGGTGGTATTGGTGCCCTAAACTGTAAAAAACGTGTATTTTGAAATAAACACATTTTAGGCACACCTCACAACGTTTTTAGACCTTTATAGCTGAAAAACCCAGAAAAGCGTTTCACAAAATGGGCTGTGAAGAAACCTTACAAAACATTCGCGTTATAGCAGACGTGAAATACGTTATGGCGCTCAATTTTCAAAACTTTGTAAACGCATGCTTAAAACACATGGAGCGATAACAGCGTTTAAAATAAAACAGTCGTGTTTTTATTACGAAGCATTATGTTTTTGAAAGCTGACGAAAACGCTTTTGTTTTAAGTGCTGTAGTCAAAAATAAACACTTCGATATGTTTTAAGATAAATATACACTACCGTTTTATTTCAGACTCTTTCGTCATGCACTTTATGTGTTTTAAGCATGTGTTTACAAAATATTAAAATTAAACGTTAGTGACTTATTTTAAATGCTTTTCACGTCTGCAACATTATATTAACCATAACGTTTTGAAAGGTTTCTTCTCAGCTCATATATAGGCCTACTATGTGTGAAAAACCCTTTTATGTGTTTTTCAGCAACAAACGTGTGAAAATTTCTAAAATGTGTTTATTCGAAAATGGGTTTATTTTAATGCATGTTTTTACAGTATGAATGATATATTTTATCTGTAATTTAGAGCGGAAACTAATACGGAGTCGTGAACATGTTTGACTGCAGGAGATGGGCATCTTAAAAGATGTACCTTGAACTACATAATTGGCATCCCGTAAGGCCAAAGAAATTAATTTGTTGTTGTCTACGCTCGTAGTGTTTTTGTGGCTGTAAACGAGAATTCTTTATTAAAAAAAAAGGCTGCCCGCCCCAGGTTCAGAAATAAGGGGGTGCATGAGAGCCAGCCAAAAACAGGGGTAAAGGGAAAGGAATAAGTGCACAAAAATCTTTAAAATAATTGGGATCCAGTTGGAAATTTAGGCCTTCACGTTTTACAAATACCAAAAAATTAAAATAGTGGTGTGTTATTTAAAAACACTATAGTCTTTATTTTACAACAAACATACGCGTTTTGTAAATTCGCCTAAAACATCTGTGTTTATGCTAGTATTTTATATTTTTTTATGTTAACCCCACTTCACGTCTGCGACTTATAAAACCCCTGTCAGAAAAGTCTTTTCAGAGCCAACGGCGATTGTAAAACGCTTCTTTTTTTTTTTTTTTTTTTTTAGTTTTTGCTGTTAAATGTTTTCTGGATGTTTGTAAAATGTGTGCATTTTAAATAATATAATTTTTTTCAGTGTTTAAACGACGTGATTAAAACATAACTAAAACAGTGAAGAGCGTATAGAACAGTTGCAGGAGTATTAATTACCACGGAAAAACAACCCCCCAAAAATTAAATTTTCAATTCCTCACATAAAATTGTTACGACAGTTGTTTCTCGCTTAAAATCAAGCCTGTAGGACAACATGAAGCAATCTACGTATGTAATGGATTAAATTAAAGCACTTTAACCCTAGAAAGATAACACAAGCGTCCCTAAAAGATCAACCTCAGCCAAGCTACTTTTTTAAACCCCGGGTGTCAGTGGTCAGTAGGGGGAATAGATCTGGCGTTTTCTTGGCTTGGAGGCCACGAATCTGACGAATGTATGCTCGCATTGATCGGTGTCTCCCGGGTTCCCTGCAGGACGCAGGTCGCGTTGTGGGTAAGACTCGGCCCACTTCCGTCACTGCAAAAACAAATAGCGTAGAAAATCCACCAAAGAATGGAAACCTGTCCAACCAGATTTTTGCGCATACTGGCTAACAAACGCTGATTTTTGTTCGCTTCGCTCACTCAATCAGCGACCCCTCGGAGCCCGACACGACCCCGACCCCTTTCCCGGACGCGGTTTCCATGCGCTGACGTTTGACTATTTCCATGGGAAATAAATAAATACGTTTTTATAAAACAAAGTAGAAACCTTTAACCCAGCAGCTTTGGCATTTTTTTTTTCTAGAAGAGACAAGAAGTAAATTGCCGACAATGTCCCATCAGTGTTTTATTTTCATTTGTAGCGGTCTTTTTGTTACCGGTTTTTCCACGATCTTATTATGTAGTAGATAGCCTAGTGTTGCCGGTGTGAAACGTGCTTAAAAAAACACAGCACTAGCGTTGAGTTTATAAACACGTAGGGGCGGAAGTGTTTAATATAATCCACCCCAAACCAAAACGGGTGTAAGAGAAGTTTGTCCAAGTTTCAAAAAAGGGTCGGCCTTTCAAAGTAGTGATATCATTCAACCAGGGAAAGGCCGCCAAGGTTAATCCTATTAGCCAATTTAATCGAACCTATTAAGAGTTCGAAAGTTAAATGAAAACTAGCACATTGTTATACTGGCGGTAGCAATCTTCAAGTTTTCATTTAACGCCCAAAGTATTATTAGGTGCGATTAACTTGGCTAATAGGATTAACCTTGGCGGCCTTTCCCTGGTTGAATGATATCACTACTTTGAAAGGCCGACCCTGTTTTCAAACTTGGCGGCTTCTCTTATATCAGTTTTGGTTTTGGGTGGATATCACAGCTTTCATTGGACTGTGAACGAACGAAGGATCAGACGGTTTAATCGTCCCCTCAACCTTTTCTGTCTGGAGGAATTTTATGTCTATAAATTTGCTCATTCATAAATTTCACATTTGCCGTGGCCCAATTAGCCATTACGCCAGCGAAATTGACACGGTCAGAAGTTGCATAGGCTTGTAAATGTACAGAGAAATGCACGGTATAATCATCACCTTTATACCTGTTACAACAACGATTTGGCACGTACGAACCAATGGACGGCCACGTGCTGCTAGCTGCAACCCCCATTTTTGAAACAGGCACTTCCACATATGACACTTTACCTGTCTGCCGGAATTTAGATCTGGCAACTTTCCCTAATGAGCTGTAGACGTGTCTTTGTACCCTATGAGAATTGAAATGAGTAATTCTGCATAAAACTCAAATGACCATTTTCTAATGCTTCCAAATAAATTAATAACAAGCATACCCTTTTATCGTCGTGGGACAGATAATTCAGTAGGAGTTCGTGTACCGTCCTCTTCAAGTTTTCATTTAACGTCCAAAGTATTATTCGGTGCGATTAACTTGGCTAATTGGATTAACCTTGCCGGCCTTACCCTGGTTGAATGATATCACTACTTTGGAAGGCCAACCGTTTTTTGAAACTTGGCGGCGTCTCTGATATCAGTTTGGGTATTGGGTGGATATCACAACTTTCAGAGGACTGTGAATGAAGAAAAGATCAGACGGTGTAATCGTCATCTGTACTTTTTTTGTCTGGAGAAATTTTATGTCTATACATTTTCTCATGCATAATTTTCAACTTTGTCATTGCCCAATTGGCCGTTACGTCAGCGAAATTGACACGGTTTGACGCTGATTTTCGTTCGCTTCGCACTCAATCAGCGCATCCCTCCTCACTTGGCCCTATACCTCGGTTAACGTTAATCATTTAATCACTTAGTTACCATGGTGTTCACGAACACATAATTGTCCCTTTTATCGTCGTGGGGCAGATAATTTAGTTTGGATTCGTGTACCGTAACAAAAAACGGACCAAACCTTTGCAATAAAAGATACTCCGTCTCTTAGTGAACCATTTCCATTTATGTTTTTATTGAGGCCCTAGCCTGATGCCATGCGCCCCGTTACTAATCCAATGGCTTAGAGCTACAACACCAAATCAACTACCTATTGGCAACAACAATGAATTCTGACCATTAGGTACTGAAACGATAAGCGTGTAACACTAAAGCATGTTATAATCTACTGTTGGATGACAATACGACAATGGTTACAACAATAATTTTGCACTTACGAGCCATTTCAGGGCCACGTGCTTCTAGCTGCAACCCCCATTTTAGAAAAAGGCACTTCCCCGTACGACGCTTTACCTGTCTGCCGAAAGTTAGATCTAGCAACTTTCCCTAATCAGCTGTAGACGTGTCGTTATACCCATGGGAGCCTGCGGACTAGTTACTAGTTATTAGAACTGTATGAACAGTTACCATTCCGTGAGTTTGTAGTATTTGATCATGATTGAATGATTAACGTTAACCTCGGGAGGGCCAAGTGAAGGGGGATGCGCTGATTGAGTGTGCGAAGCGAACGAAAATCAGTGTTTGTTACCCAGTGCGCTGAAAAAATCGGATTAAATAAACTTAAGCATGTGAAACATGGGCATATAATAAGCCAAACCGTGTCCATTTGGCTGATGTAACGGCTAATTGTGCAACGGCACACGTAAAAATTATGAATTAAAAAGTTTATCGACACTCCAGACAAAAAAGGTAGAGGTGACTATTAGACAGTGGAATTCTTTGTATTCACAGGCCTATGAAAGTTGTAATATCCACCCAAAACCAAAACTGCTATAAGAGCAGCCGCCAAGTTTCCAAAAAGGGTCGGCCTTTCAAAGTAGTGATATCATTCAACCAGGGAAAGGCCGCCAAAGTTAATCCTATTAGCCAAGTTAATCGCACGGAATAATACTTTGGACGTTAAATGAAAACTTGAAGATAGCTACCGCTAGTAGCAATCTTCTAGTTTTCATTTAACTTTCGAACTATTAGTAGGTGCGATTAACTTGGATAATAGGATTAGACTTGGCGGCCATTCCCTGGTTGAATGATATCACTACTTTTGAAAGGCCGACCCGTTTTGGAAACTTGGTGGCTGCTCTTATACCAGTTTTGGTAGGTCAAAATTATTTTTCGCATTTAGCCTAGCATTTTCCTAGATACAGAATTAGGCACAGGATTAGATACGGGATAAGGATTAGGCCTATAACTATAACTGACTTTTTTCAACTTCAATTGAAGCCTATAATGTACACGGGCATTACACAACAGAAGTATATACAACGGTTGCATTACAAGAAAATCGTTTAAAAGTTAATACACGCGATAAGCTGTATATTGAAGAGCTTAAAAAGTTAAACAAAATGTAATTTTTTAGAAAGTAACAAAAATACGGAAAAAACGACGAATCGAAAATTAGTAAATGCGATGAAGAAAAGCGGACCTAAACATGCAACGAAATAATTAAATAATTAAATACGTATTTAATCAGTAAATGCCTGCCAATAGAAACACTTTAAAAAACATATATACTTCCATCTATATCCAGAGTCGAACTTACAACACCGTTCAAGAGATCCGGGCCTACAGTAAACCACGATTTAAGGAACACGCAGAAACCCAAAGTGTTTCAAGCCGAACTTTAAAAATAGCAGTAATAAAAACAAATGATTTTCAACAAATATTTATTCTACTATGCCTAAGTCAAGTTTTTCGTATACGCTCGTTATAGCACTTTATTGTGTACGCGGTTTCTCTTGAGTCCTGCACGTATTTTACGAGCGGCTACGTTTTCTTGGAGGGGGCGGCATTAATCGACGGCCGCCATTGTTTTTGTAACCATCTTGGATATCAACAAGGCACTCTGCTACCAAACACATACAATTGATAATGTATGTCGTTCTGGGTCGAACTCGAGATAAGCCGCGGACACTACATAGTCTACTATTGTCTACATATACTTTTCGTCTGTAACACAGTCTGTTCGGTCCCGACAACGGTCTGGTCTTCTATATATATATAATAATATATATATAATAATTAAATTTATTATAATTATTATATAAAACGAAAACACGAAAACAGGAAAAAAGTAGGCCTAAGCACTGTAAAACACATGTGTTTTAAAATAAACGCATTTTTTAGATATACCTAGAATTCGTTTTTAGGCGTTTTTAGTTGAAAAACACTTAATTGCATACCTCTCAGAACATTAGCGCTGATTTAGTGTTGCAGACGGCAAATGCGTTTAAAATAAAACTTCAGTAGCGTTCAATTTGCAACATTTATAAGCACATGCTTGAAACACATATAGCGCCAGTGTTTAAAATAAAACAGTGCATGTTTTAACCTTAAAACGGAAGCGTTTATTTGACAACATATGATAAACATAAGCGTTTTCGTTAAACACTGTTTTCAATCATACGCGTTGCAATAAAAATGCTACTGTTTTATTTTAAAAGTCGTATAAGCGTTTCAAGCACGTGTTTATGAGTGTTGCAAATTGAACGCTATTTTTAAAACACACTGCATTTCACGTGTGCAACACTTTATAAACACTAATATTTTGAAATAATTCTTCTCAACCAGTGCTATTTGTAAAAAGCTGTTATGTGGGTTGTTTTTTTTTTTGGTAAAAACGTCTAGAAACGTTTTCGAAGGTGTGTCTAAAATGTGTTTATTTTAAAATTTATGAAAAGAAGCTGCGCTTCAACAAATTTATATTGAAATAAACCTCAATAGCAATAATACAAATATTAGGTTACTTTATTTTAAAACCTAAGTTTTTGCAACACGGTGCGCCTTCGGACTCCCAGTTACAGTGTTACAACGTAACGCGCAACGTATAGCCTATATAGATCAGTGGTAGTAGGGAAGTGACAAGAGATACTCTGTTGATGAAGCCAACAGCGACTCGTATACAATTTGACGTTGCCGTGGTACCATGAATTTAGGCCTAATTTTCATTTTTAGGCCTAATGTTTTTAATGCAGTTTTAATTTCGTAAGTAACAGATAGGCCTAATGGAAAATTTGGTGCGACGGTAAGCCTATTCTTTCATGCAACAATGCGACGAGACTATTTTAAACGAAGCTAACATCCATTGTTTTTACTGAGTGTTATCTTAGGATTTTAATTCGACGATCAAATGTTATTATTTAATTTAGTTACCTCGAAGAATTCTATTAGCTATAAGGAAGTAACGATGTTTTAATTTGCCATGTTATTTAACTAATTTCTCACACAGAATCTAACGTTGTAAGCCGTGGTCGTCTCTATCTGGTACCGTTGCGAAGTTGAAAAAAGCGACGGATGGACAGAGAAGGTCGTTGCAATAGTCTTCTCGGCTGGTATGGCTGTACAGAAGACTAAAATGAGCAAAAATTACCAGAATTTGCGTCGCACCCTCTGAAAACTCGGACGGAACTAATAGGAACGAATGTAATTCGTTTCAATAAAGACTTTTTGGAGTTACAAAGTCTCCACCCCAACCCTACAAATTCTTCTTATTTGCTACTTCAGTGCATGATGTGGCACCAGAACGGCATGACGGACGAGTACCCAACTCAGTTGTACCCTTTGTTCCACGATTCGTACCGAGTCCTGACCACATGCGGCCACTTGCCGAACTAGTGGCCTTTTTTACTTTTGCGGAAAATGTAAGTTAAAAATTACGCTGCGTTGGTTTTCACCTAACAGAAACGTGTGAAAAATATCCCCTATATGCTGCGAATTGTCCAAGCATGTGCCAATTCGCAAGAACCTAGCGTTTAAACGGAATCGAGAACAGAAAGGCATTTTTTTTCGAGCCAAGGCCGACTGGAATAGAAATTGTGAGTCTTGCCTTCTGATTCGACGCCAGTTCTCACGCACAGGTAAAGAAGGGCCCAGAAAGATAATCGCTCGACCTTTCCTAGAGGAGTGGGTATACGTCCGGGGAAGCATCCATTCTTATAGAGCAGCGTCAACTGCTTCTTTTTCCCCTTCAGTGCCCCTTGCAGCTATCCCAGTTACTGGCTCCAACATAGAGTTATATACAATAATACTACGGAATGTCACTGCTCTATAGAGCACTGGCAAGTGACGTCATAATGGCTACGAGATAGCATCTGGAGGTAATAGCTACAAGGTGCACTAGATTAAAATGTAAGGGAAAACAACGGCATTTCTAGTCAAGACAGTGCTTTGAGAGCGGCTTTTTCTTAGGCTTAAAAAAACGTTGTTTTCTCCAACAACAAAAATCGCACGTTATAGGCTTAAGAAATCCAGTCTAATAGCATTGGCTTCAGTAAGACGACCTTCTTTTTTCCCTCTAGTGCCCCTTGCAGCTAACCAAGTTACTGGCTCCACCATAGAGTTATTACGTTATGTCACTGCTCTATTCCATTCTTATTTTGGCTGACCTCTGCACAGACTCGAATTACAAACCCAAGCACGGCCTGTTATGATTACCAGACTATAATCTCTATACGCTCCAACTCCAATCGCAAAGGGTGATCATCAAAGGCTTTTGGGTGGCCGCCATTTTGCGTGGCCGTCAGCCATTTTCCCAGTTCCCATTATCACCACTTCCGCTCGGATTGTTTTATTGCTAATTGCCTGGCATGACAGTAATGAATATGAATCGAAGGGAAAATGGCAG
>JAHWFP010215968.1:105095-124632 GCA_023313725.1 Lithobius niger
GGGAAAATGGCAGCATGAGTTATAGACGAGTGACGATTAATGGAAGATTAACTGCCGTATTAACTGTCGTAAAACGTTGCAGCCAAAATGGCGGCCGAAAATGGAGCGGTGGGGGCCTACTCTAGCGCAAAGATATATATAATGTGAATGAAAGCGTCAAGCCTCTGCCGCAGGCTGCACTTACGAGAGTGATATCTTAAGAGCATAATCAAAGAACGTGGCCTCTCAGACCTGCCTCGGTTTACTGGCTTAATGGCGACTTTTAATTAGTTTTGTGAGTTTTACTCCGATTCATATCTTAATAATTGCGGTATAGGATGGCTATTGTTAAAACCCTCACACCCACAAATTTGTACACCCCAAAATGTAAAAAAAGACACACGAAATAAACTATTAGCTTCTGAAGCAGGGTCGGACTGAGTTAGTTTTTTACATCTGCCCGTCAGTCAAAAAAGGGCACTGATCCGGGAGAGAGGGGGGGGGGGGGGAGGGAGGAGATTTCGGTTCTTTCAAAAATGTGTAAATTATATAAACTGTAATATTTTTCGGGAAGAATGGGGGGGGGGGGATGGAATAGAGGCTTTAAAGTGTTTGGCTATCAACGCTGATGGTGACCTTATTTTGTAAGATACTTTATTAGACAGGTTCATTACAAATTTCATTGCAAATGGGCAAACCCTAATGGGTGCAACTGTTGGACCGGAAGAAGGGAAAAACTTTGTCTATTATAATTATAGTGTATTTCTTGCAAAAAGAGGCCTCCGTATCAGCGTGAACGTTCAACACTGAGTTAGCGCTCTGCCTTCTTACCTTAACTTATGGTACACAGCACCTTAACGTGCAAACAACCCAAGCAAAATAATTTCAGAAAATAATATGTTTTTTTAGATACAGTTCCGGTCAAAAAAAAACCGCCTTCGTTATACGGAAGAGTGGAGGATTAATGTATGTGACTCTGAACGAAAATGTTGATATCTCGAAAACTACTGGGCAGAATTGAATAAAACAAAAACTGGGTTGCGTATTATGATATCAGCTATATTTCTATGCGTATTACATGAAATGGTAAGTAGCCAAATATAACTGGCCGAGCAAGCAACACGAGTTGATAACTAATAATATATCTCATAAACTACTGGAAAGAATTGAATAAAACCAAAACTGGATTAATTGTTATGATGTATGATGTATTTGTATACGTATGACGTGCAATGTTAGGCAACAAAATATAATATGCAATTCAGTCTTGTTTCATGAAAATCCATCCACCAGTTTTCAAGATATCAGATATCATTAAGTTTTTCTCGCTAGGCCAATTATTGTCAGTCAGTTAACGTAGTATTTAATAAGGGTAGAAATACAGTAGACAATTTAATAAGCAGTTCAGTTTTTGTTTCATGAAAATCCGTCCAGTAGTTTTCGAGGTTACTGAATTTCTCCATGGTTGTTATTACGACCCTCGATATAACGAAAAAGGGCGGTTTTTTTTTTACGGAACTGTACATCATTACGTTAAAAAAAAAAACTGTGTACTAACAAGTTGTGAGGTGCTAAGGGAGTGGACGATAAGTTTCGAGTCAAGCCCAATTCTTATTCGCGCCTTACTGCATAGCTAGGGGACTATACACATATCATCACACATTAGGCATCGGCATCAAGTTTTCCCATTGAACCGACCCTGGGTTTAGCTCCAGAGTGACAGCATGCAGGCTGTCACTCCAACGCCAACTAAAGATTCGGCCCCAGTGGGTCAGCTTATATACTGGCCTGGAGGGGGGGGGGGGGGGGGAAGGAGGAATCTCCTTCTGGATTCAGGTCACGTGACAGGGTAACTGGTGCGAACCGGTACCAAATAGTTGGGTAGTGAAGCAGGCTCGTTACCCGGCTGTTGGTGCTCTGCCAATAGCCGCGTTTAGGCCGATATTGAGAGAGTGCACAAGTAGCGCATGTAACTGCAAGGCGCACTGTGTAGTGGCGCCTCGCTATACATTAAAGTTAGAACGGCAAAATTAACCAAAGCAGCGATCCGTGCTGAGAGCAATGTGATGTGTGTTACAATGTCATCGTTACATCCTTTCCGTTTAATTTTTCCTTTTCTCAACCAATATCAAAATACAAGAAAGAAAAGCTAATATTAAAAATATGTTAATAATAGGGGAAAAAACGTAGGGCGCCAGGGAGTCTATTCTCAAGGGCGGATTGGCAAACTGGCACACGACCCAGTCCGACCCTGTTACGAAGAGAAACGAAACTGCATATACACAAGAGTATCAACAGGAACAGACGATTTAATTTTCGACACAATCCAAGTTTCTGTCTTGGTCACAATAAAAGTTGGACACACTATATCCGAGCCGCCATGTTGGATGTTGTTAACATGGCGGCTCGGATATAGTGTGGCCCACCCATGTCATGGGCTTTTAAGTGGTTTTTTTTAAGATATGATGACCAAGACAAACATTTTTATTGTGCCGAAAATTAAATCGTGTGTTCCTGTTGATGCTCTTGTGGTTGTTCGTCACTGTCAGGAGTGAATTTTATGCATTTAACATGTAAGAACTCCGACAAAATACACCGTAACGTTTGACCGTATGACGGGATGTGGCGTTCGATTTTTTTTTATAAGTCATAAATCTATAAATGTATGTCACCTAACAATAAATAAAAACTACTATAAATAAAAAAACATAATGAAAACAGCAAACGTATGTCACCTACCAAACGTGAACTAAGCACGATGGGGAATTCGGTTGAGAATCTTTTGGTGACTTGCTTAAATTATTACTGAGAAAAGTCCTCCCCCAACGTATACAATGTAGGTGTTGTACACCGCAATTGTCGTTAAACGTTGACATTGTTATGCCGACCTTCCCACATTGTTACGTGATACCTACTGTTAAAAACCCCCATTCCTTCTTCCTTCCAGCGGCCTTGTCTGCGGCCTTGCCGTGCTGGAAACACCGGTTCTCGTCAGATCCCCGAAATTAAGCAGCATTGGGCTGGATTGATACTTGGGTGGGTGACCGCCTGGGAATCTGGCTGTTGCAGACATAGGGCCTTAGGGCTTCGGGCAGATAACCAGGAGTGGTTAACGCTCGTTAAACCCTCTAAAACCTTTGCTTTGGAAGTACCGAAGCATCAAAAACGGTCCTTGGAGTGTTCCCTCCATCTTGTTAAAAGGACGAGCGCCGTTTTGGGTTCGGCGTTGCGTCATTGGCGAAAATGTAAGCGACACGTTAACGATAGTTTGGGACAAGTGTAATTGTAGCTACACCAGCATACGAGCTAAAACATCGGTTAGGCGTTTAGGATTCGTGAAACATTTACATTATGGACATTTAGAAACTCATGATTCAACGATACCAGTTCGTATTAAGTTCAAGGTGTCAAGCCTTTTAATGGCAAATTGCACGACCAATATGCAGCAAACATAAATATGGTAAACAATTTGAAGACTGAAGCAAATACATACAGGTTCAAAAAACCCCAAAACAAATTAAGTACGTACAGGCTGATTTTATTCCTTTCTTAAAACATTTCTGATCTCACTAATTTACTTTCTTTTTTTTTTGACACCACTGCAGTATTCTTAATGAGGTGTCCTACGTCCAAAGAGAGTCATACGCGAAGACACAAACAGACAAATAAATCGTTCTTTTTTAATGGTTGCGGTGAAACTTTGAATAGTTATCGTTCTCTAAACCCACAAACGACTCATAAAATCTGTTGATTGGTACCGCAAAGGCGTGAAATCAAGAACGGGTCGAAAAAACTACAGGAAGGTGTATTTCGTCAACTTGTTCGTCAATCTGCATGAAAAGTTCATTGTTGAGCATGAGGCGTGTTAAAATTTTATTGAAAACTCGTGGTTCAGTTCAATGCCATATGCAACATTTACTTATATACCCGGCTCTCCCGGGTTTTTCGGCCGGGATATTGTGTCGCCCGTGGTTGTTTCCCAGTTTTCGGCCTGGTGTTGCCTGGTCGTGGTCGTCCTTAATTTGCATGCTCCAATTTCAGCTTTTCTATAGGCAGCAACGTCCTTGTTTCAACCCCTGGCCACAAAGAATTGATACGCTCACGCGTTTTCATTGTAGGGGTTGGGGTTCTTGTCGTCGTTTTGCTGTTTCGGGGTTTGTTATTTTTGCTGTGAGACTTTGCCTTATAATGTAAGAAGATAGCAAATCAGCGTGCTACTCAGAGAAACCAACAAATTAGCGAAGAAGGAAAGCAGTTTTAACATTTTTTATGATATCGTTTTTTAATATTATTTTTCAATAAATTTAAATGAATACTTGCATATTAGATGTGACTCAGTCTTACAACCGAATATAAAAAAAAATTAAATAAAAGATGTTTGGAACGATCGCACGAAAGTCGCTTAACACCCAAGGACATGCGCAAGCCTTCAAGACAGCAGGGGTAACTTACTTTTTTTTCTGGAGACCTTTTTTTATTGACGTTTTCACCTTTTTCTGCCCCTCTTTGCACCTTTTACACCATTTTTGCCCTTTTACACCATTTTTGCCCTTTTACACCACCCTGCAGCAAATCTCCACCATTTGTTTTTACAAAAAAAGTGCACTTTTTACCCCTCTCCCACGTCCGTACTTACCACCAGTCCATTCTTTTTCCTTGCCCATTCGGGAAAAGAAGGGATCAGGAAATGTGCTCGTGCTCATGTCAATTACTGTGGCATGTAAAAGAGCCTAAGAATTTCCTAGCAAAATTGTCCAGCACGTTAACTACGGTAATTTGACAATTTCTCTTTTTTTCCCCCTCTTTTGCAACGTTTTGCTTATTTGCCGCATTGCCAGGGCCGTTCACAGACTTTCCAAACGTGGGGAGAAAGCACCATCGGGAAAAAAACGACAAAAAAAAGGGTACTCACAATTTTTTTGGGCAAGATTTCGTTTTAAGGATTTGTCTTCATAATTTTATCGGCCTAGAGAGCAAAAAAAGGCATAAAAAAAATGGAGGGGCTGTGCCCGAAATGTCCGATTGTGCTAATGCCCCTGCACATAGCCGATTCTACAACTTAACCATTACAACTTCGATGACAGAGACTTGTAATGGGTTCGCACGGGGCTTTGAAATCTAGAAAAGTGCTTAGACGTTTGTAAAAAAAAAAAAAATTCAAGGGCTTGAAAAACCTTGCTTTCCTAGGACAAAAATACAGGCTGGAAATGTCCTTAAAAATGCCCTTGGAAATGCTGCAGTATTGCGAACAAAAAAAAAAAAAAAAACGTGCATACTTTATACCTGCGATGGAATACCACCACATTTTAAATCCTTGTTCCTTCAGGATGTGAAAGAAAAAAAAAATTACGTGTATGTTTGTTAAGTATATAGGCCTACATTAAAAAAATTCAACGAGTTAGTGCGACGATATTAAATCAGTGGCAATTATAGAATTAAATGAACAAACACGTTATGCTCTTGTCTTTGTGATAGGCTAGTCTTTGTTGGCTATACGTTGGGTTTGTTCAGTTAACAAAAAATTATGTTTTAGGGAAATAGTCCAGATAAACTTTAAAATGCGGCACCATTATTGGTATACCTACGTGGCCTTAAAAAATTGAAATTACGCCTTGAAAAAGCCTGGGAAAGACCTAGTAAACTATAGGTGAAAAAGAATACGATCCCTTGTAGGCTTGCAAAGATCGAGTGGAAGAAGTCTAACTTTTTTTCCTTATTGCTATTAGCTCTTAAAGATCGCAGCTATTAGCCTGACGTAATTTATTGTCAATTTTCTTCCTTACTAGTATCGGCAATATATTATCAAAAAAACCAGTCCATTGAGAAAATAAAATCCATTACGATAGATCAGGGTTATATATAGTTAAAAGAGGAGGTCCGCCATCTTCTCGATTTAAGTCTCAGCTGCGTGGAAGGGGGCTTTTAGGCCATTGATTCAATTCAGCAGGTGCAGTTCTGTCTGTTAGGCTTAATGGCAGTTAAGGATGCGTACATTCCGGTGATAAAACCGTTCAAGATAATAATAAAAGTTATCAAACAGCGTTCATTTTATTTTTTAGGACTCACTTCGAGTCGTTTTCAACGGGCGTGTGTGTGTAAGTTTATGTGTTAATCTTTTAAGGTTTGAAGTTGGGCTGATAGACATCTGAATTTAACTTCTGTTAAATAACCTGATGGTAGTTTTAATCGTGTCTGTAAAATTTTTTTTTCCTTTCTGGAAACTTCCAAATTGAGTTGTTGCCACCTGTGACGTGCGTTTATACCCTCACCATTTGTATGCTAAATTCTATAGTGGGTTAGACTTTTATGGCCCTTTTAATTACGGTCGTAAGCGACCCAATGGGTTTCAAACACGTTATAAAAAGATATTTGAAACCCTATGATTAGCAGACGCGGTTTTAATTACTGTATAACTTTATTTCGGCTTTCGTTTTGTGGCAAACAACTTCAAAATGCAATTAATGTCAGCGGCTTTGCTACGAAATTATATATAAAAAAAAAACAAAGAGCGTTGACCAAGGAAGAGGGGTTGATCATAGTCAGAAAATGGATATGTTATCCTGTAAGTTATCACATCAAAAACCCAAACTATTAACAGAGCCAATAGACAGCACGACGTTTCGAATTACTTCAAACGCATTTTCAAGAGCTACAAAATTTAAAATGCCGAATTGGCCAATGGTCATATTGCATTTTACATTTAGCAGGCAGAAACTGTAATGTCCCTAAGTATACAAGCTGAACTGACCATGACATGAAGTTAAAATTAAACGTGACGGAAAGCCAAATGGCAGTCTGATATTTAAGTCCAAAAGGCAACGCAAATAGGTTTGCATCCGTATTTATGAAGTTAAAACCTCGGGCAAAACAAAACAAACAAAAAAAACAAAGCAAGACTACTACTTATGCTAGGATATAGCACATGATGAGGTCCCTGTTTTTACGCGCCAGCCAACTGCAAAAGGGGGGGGGGGGATGCAATGAATCCCCGACGGGGGAACAAAGGAAATAAACATTTTTTTGTAAAAAAAAAAATGTCCTCCTTTAGCAGGTGCCCGACGAAACCAGCTAGGGGATCTGGGGGAGCGCTGTAAGCTCCCACGGCGGGCCCCGGAAGCTGAAGCATTTTGATTTCAATTTTGATTGTTTGCTCGGTTTTTATGGCGTTAATTGTTATCAGAGTGAGACTGACGAAAACTTGGAATGAAAGCTTAACAAGTTTTATTCTGTACAAATTTAGCTGCGGTTTCGTCTATAACCATAGCAAGAACATACAGTCGGCCCACAAAGGTACACAGCCATTTGAGAGCACAGTGCATTTTTGTTAAGTCCTGTATTGGTTAGACGCTGAATTTGAGTTGGCGTCCTCTTGGTTGGGATGCCGGGACTCTGACCACTGGGCTGCTATCGCCCGTTTGTTTGGGATCCGTGTGACCCCTCACAAACTCCGCGTTGTGCGTAGGGCTTTTAAAATCGGGCCTTATCCCTTTAGAGAACTTGTAAGGCCTTGGCATCCGAAACGTGTCTTCTAACTAAGATGCCTGTTAATCCTGGCGTCGACGGTCTGACGCAGCAAATCAGTTTTCAGTTTACCCACTTGCTGTACACGATTTTCGCACAAGTTCATTGGTATCACGAATTCAAACGAAGAAAACTTAGCTGGAATCCTTAACAAGTTTTGTTTTGTAAATATTTAATTGACGTTGCTGCATTAACCAAGACAGCTCTTAAATTATGGAAGGTGATGAGGTAGCAACAGTAGGACTAACAAAACGGCAAACCCTATTTTGAGCTTTCCCCCCCAAATTTTAAAAAATTTTATGTCGTCATATGACTCAGTCTTCCGGCTGTTCCCCGACGACAATCTCGGTTACTCCCCGATTGGGCGGCATGGCTTCCCCGACGGGGAGGCTCTCGCCTTCCCTGCGTCCCCCCCCCCCCCTGTGGCGCCACTCCTGGTTCTGCCTGCCGCTTGTGGGCATATTCTAATTTCTTCCTTCGTAAGATGTAATATAATCACTGTGGCAAGCCTGGCAGCTGCTTTTATTCTAGAATTGCAGGTTTACTGCAATTCCAGAATAAAAACAGTAATGGAGTGTCACAGTGGTTATATTACATTTTACTTAGGCAGAAATTCGAATATTCCCTCAAGAAAAAGGCGGAACTGACTAAGACATGAAGTTAAAATTTCGGCCAAAACCGAAAAACAGTAAAGTAAAAACATGGACCTCAACATGTGCCCTAATTCATTTAAAGCTATGTGTAATTTTTGGCAGATATCTTTAAATAATTCGTAGATATCGTTAAATGACTTTCAGATATCCTTAAACGAACTAGAATATCTGCAATAGAATTAGAGATACCTGTAACTGATTATACTTAAGTTGGAGATAACTTTTAATTCGATTACAGATATCTCTAATTTATTTAAAGATATCTGCAATTCCAGAATAAAAGCGTGAATGGTTTTCTGTAGACCACTGCCAATTCGGTATTTTTTTTTAAATTTTAGAGCGTTTGAAAATGAGTTTGAAACAACTCGAAACCTCGTGCTATTTGTTTATTGACATATGTACTTTTTCAAGTTTTTTTTTAATTATCATACACGGCGATAGCCGTGTATATGTATGATCGAAGTCCTCTCTCCAGCAAAACTAAAACTATAAATTTCTCCGTTTCTATCTAATATATTTCGACCAAACTTGGTCAGATAGTAGATAGCAACTTTTCAAAACTTTACACAAACTTTTATGCAATTCCGTGCAAGAGTAAACGTAGGAAGCCACACGTAAATTTGAAAACTGTTCACTTGTTGTTGTTCTTGTTCTTGGATGACACGGTTTCAGAAAAAACTACTGCACCTACCTAAAATCTGAACATGATCAGAGCCAGAAATTTCCCTGGGCTTCAACCTTACAGGGACCACTTTTTCAATTGGTCGATCCATTCCGGAGTTACGGGACCCTAAACGATCATTTTGATTGTTTTACATTGTTTTAACCATTGTATTTAGGGAACAATGCCACTCAGCAAACTCCAGATCCATTCTTCGTGCATGCAACAATCGACTGCATGCATAAACGTTTATAGCGCGACACCATAGCCGTAAAAAAGGTACACGGATTACAAACAAAAACGTCAAGTGTGCCGTTACTTGTTAAAATGTACACGGATAAAAATTGGTGAATTTTAATTGAAATAATCAAATGTACTATTCAGAAAATTGCATTGTTTAAGTGCTGTTGTGCTTTACCAGTCATATATATTACGTAAAGCAAAACAGCACTTAAACAGATCCAATTTTCTCAATTGTACATTTGATTATTTCAATTAAAAATCTTCAATTTTTATCCGTGTACATTTTTAACAAGTAAAATGAAACTTCAATCATACAACCCCTTTTTTTACGGCACACTTCACGTTTTTGTTTGTAATTTTTATTGCGTATTGTATAGGCTACACGTACTTTTAAATTTCAATCAGTATTTCTTTCCATAACATAACCACGTGTTTCCCGTAATGATCTGCTATAGGCTGAAGGCTATAAGAGACAATGCTAATTTCAAAGAGACAACCAAACAGTGTGACCTATAGGCATTTACAACTGTCTTTGTATGAGATTAAAACCAGCGAAGCGAAACTAGTTTTCAGCGAAGAAAAATACAGTATAACGCTCACATTTCTTTGTTTGGCCGCGATTAAAATTATGATTATACATCATGACTCGTTACAAGGTTGTCTCTTTTTTAACAACGCCAAGAACGGTCATAACACTTCGCTTTAACACCCGCCCATCCGAATGCTGATATACTCATAAATTTGCAGTTAAATTGACATAATATGTCATCTGTGACGTATTGACATAATTGGCAGGTAACTATATATATGCAAAGACGAGTATTGTTCTTCTTTTCCGTAGACACTTCCGTCTTCTGTTTGTCGGAGCATGGCTTCAACCATCCAGCCGGATCTATCAGCAACTTTGGGAGGCACACAATATGGCGGCCGCTAGACGTGACAGAGGTATTTTTGATCAGGGTTGGCAAGTACAGTTTAGGGGATCGGTATATACCCAGTGTTCAGTTGTGATCACGGTAGGCCTATCTATTAGCAATGAAGAAGGGGATGGCCTTGGTTAGTGCGACTACCCCATATGCCGGAGGTCGCAGGTTTGAGCTTATGTCAGCCATCCCTTACTTTCGGGAAGAGAAGGGCTTTGTATGCCTCGTGCTCTTGTCGATTTTGCCGTGTAAAAGATCCTAAAAAAATTATCATTGGAATTACCTAGCAATTTATCCCTATTGGTTGGAAGGGTGCCTGACTGCTAGGTAATTCTATTAACCGTGGTGACTTTAAAATACCAATATTATTTCTACATAATTGTAAGTAGCCTTTTTTTTAGCGTTAGAGATTCCCCATGGTTTTGGAGACGTAAGGAGCATTTTGATGCTACGGTATAGCATACGTTGGCTCCAAAATCGTGGTGCAGCATTAAGGTAGCATTTTAGGAAAAGCATCATTTTACAAAGTAGCATTTAGCATTTTCAGCAGTATCATAATCATAATTAAAGAGTAATTATTCATAATTATTTATTTTTATAATCTATATACTGTACGCTTAGGTTTGGATGAGATGCACACAGCATAAACTCAGCATTAAGACAGCCAATGAAAACAATGAGGCGGTAGCAATAAAAAAGGGCGAGCGGGTTCATTGTTTACACGGTAGCAAAGAAACAGAGCGAGCCGCCGAGAATATGAACGCATGTGACCTATAACAATTGAACAATAACAATATTCAACTCAGCTCTAATAGCCAGCATTATTGAACAATAACGAAGTATTGTTCAATAATGCTGGCTATTAGAGCTGAGTTGAATAGTTCAAAGTTGGTTGAGTAACAATCACTGCATGAGCGATCGTTGTTGTGGGCTTTTCGCGCTTGGTATAAAAAACGGAGAAACGGGCAATTCAGCAACACTGAGAATAAGAGTGGCAACATCCATTGAAACCCTACGTACTTCCCTAAGAAGACCAAACACCAGGGGTTCCAAGGGAGGGAGAGCAGAGATAAGGCGGAAGGGGTTATTCAGACCACACAAGGGAGAATTTGGTGGGGGGGGGGGGGCAGGAGGAGGAGTCAGCAATCGTTTTCATTTCATGCTACCCGGTAAAGTATAACGCTCCGAATTTGGACCGCCAAGTTCCGAATGGTTTTGCCCTTCTAAGGAGTGGTATCAAGACACCAAAGTATTTGACAAATTAATCGCACCGAATAATAATTTGGACGTTAAATGAAAACTTGAAAATTGTTTTTGTTGTTGGAGAAAACAACGTTATTTTAAGCTTAAGAAATCCGCTCTTCCGTTGTTTTTCCTTCCATTTTTCTGTAGTGCAACTTTTAGTTATGCCCTCCAAAACCCATACTGGTGCCAATCTGGTGCCAATATGGCGGCAAATGTCACTGCTCTATTGTTGTATAGTACTGAGATCGTTTAAACTGGGAGATAATCATTCTCCCTCGCCATTCCCGTTACATCCCCCAGGCTGTAAACCAGAAAAGGTACGCAGTTCGTATCGTATATATGCTCGATAACGCAAATACACTAATGAAAAAATAGGCCTAAAAACATACAAACGTTCTTACTATACATTGGGTGCCATGCTGCAGTGTCAACTTGGCCCTAACCCCTGTGAGCGAAATAATTGAGGTGTTAAGTCCCTTCATATCAGACCCTTGATATCGAACTGCATTTTAATTAGCACGAAGTTTGTTTTAATTTGCTTTCTAGAAGATTACACAATTGCACGTGAATTTAACTGCCATTCAAAACAAGCATCTAACGACCTAATGATTGCACCCAGAATTACCTCAAAAAACAAAGATCCTAGACGGAGATAATCTACCATGGGAAAACGACAAGTTCGTGACGCGAGGGGCGGGCCGGCCCCCCGGGTCGATTTTGGTTACAGCTGTTATATATTTTTTTCCCCTGTTGTATCATCCCTGGCGTTGTTAAAAAACAATAGACGGAATAAACGCGAGATAAGCAGGAGGGGTCTTTGAGAACTGGGGGTCATCGAAACTGCAGGAGGGGAGGAGTTTCCACACACACACACACACAAAAAAAAATATCTTTGCGCTGAGGGAGGAGGGGAAAAAGTATAAAAAACACCAGAAAACACTCGTCAGACTAGCGGAAATTGCCTTAAAAAAAAACCCGTAGAGATAGGAAACGAGCCATTAAGGCATGGGGGATTTCACACGTTTTCTTCGGCTTATAAAAACCTCCTAAGAGTAATCGGCTGTAAGTTTTTAATATGAATATAACGAAGGCTGGACAGTCCCTATATCCGGTGACAGCTGCTTTAACGACAAAAAAAAAAAAAAAAGGTCGCTTAAACTCTTATGGCCACTTAACAGCAAGCGAGCCTTACAGACAAAAAAAAAAATCCTGTCTCGTCGCGTTTTCAGCACGCTATGGACGCAGATATCTCTCTCAAGGTAAGGCTTACACCGTTATATACTCGCCGTGGCCGGCCACGATAGTAGGGAGTGGAGTTATAGGTTAGTTTTCCTTTCGCTGTGTAGGGGGCTTACGGCAAAACTTAGTAAGTTGAGACTCTATACTATCGATGACGCCATGTATACTACTATATTTGCGTGAGATTCGTCCTATTTTTTCGTTTATTTATTTGCATGAATGAAATAGCAAAGGTACTTAAGCCCACGTAACGTAAAATTGCAAAGGTAGGTAAGGCATGGAGTATGGTCAGAAATCAAAAACAGAACGCTGTATATGTGTAAGTAAGTAAGGTTATTCATCCAACACATATTACAAAATTACCACAAAAGCAAACACATATTCCACAAGAGCTAATGCTCGGGTGTGGTTTGAGAGCAGCAGACAAAGAAAAACAATTGAACTAGCACTTTTGCACACAGAATAACAACTACAAAACAACATTGCACAACTTTTGCACACAGAACAACTACAAAACAACATTGAAATAAAATAAAAAAAAGTGCATCGATAAATATATATAAACGCGACAAATTTATGAAAAGGGAGATAAAAGCAGAATACAAAGAGGAGAGAAATATATTAATCAATCTTAAAGAAAACACGAGTAAAGCAAAAACAAACAATTTATAGTCAATATATAGTCAACAATTGGTATCGTTCAAAACCTATTTTGGATTGTTGAATCATGTAATAGGCTAATAGTCAGTACTTAAAGTAATAAATTGCAAATCCAAAAAATAATAATAATAATAAAATAAAAGGCAGAAAGCTGCAAAACATCAAAATTGGCAGAAAGGTAATAGCACGTTCAGCTCTCAATGCTAAACATGCTTTCTAGACAATTTCTGTCCAGGTTAATCAACCACCCAAACAGATGTTTCTGAAACGTGTGCTGATTAGTAATTTCTTTAATCTTTACAGGCAGGTTATTGGGAAATTCGCTGCCAAGGTATAACTTACATTTGTGTAGACGTTCTTTAGAGACCCTTTTGGTTGCATAACGTAAAACAGTGATTCATTCCTAGTGCGGGGCCGGATTTAGTGTACCACTGTGCGGGGCCGGATTTAGTGTACCACTGTGCGGGGCCGGATTTAGTAGCCTTTTGCCTACTCGTTTTGAAGTGCTGCGACCGCTTACAGGACTCTCGCAAAACACTCTTCCCCCCACCTCCTCCCCAACCCCACCATCTCATACCTCTTATAATTTCTCACAATTATTTGGCCCACGTAAAAAAGAATTTTGCAGTAGCTAGCTTTTTGTCTATGGAAACAAAATGCTTTGTATAGCACGTTGAAAATTGAAGTTTCCCATTACTAGAAATTTGGATCCAGGGCTTATACGCCATAACATGATTTAGGAAACAAAAACGAACTCGTTTGATGTTTAAGGTAACGTTTAACTGATCTGAAATCAAAACAGCAAAGGAACACAAATAAACTTTCGTGTAAGGTTTGAGATACTGCCGTGTTGCTGTATTGTTTAGTCCACGTGAAACCTTACTGCTGTATTGAAATTATTTTACTATTTTTACAATTGCATACGATAGGTCAACTAATGATTCTACTTGGATAAATAACATCACCGGAAAATGGTTAAAAACTGATCGTCTTTAGTGTGCATAGCACACCTTTACAGGCAATTCAGGGTTCGTAAGATTCCTTGAAGACCTGGAAATGCCCTTTAAAGCAATAATGAAATTCTATACAATGACAAACACATAAATGGGTTTTTCAAGTAGCATGGACTCAGAGAAGAAACTTTTCAAAATATTGGCGAGTGTGCAGTCGTGAAATGCGTTTAAAATAAAACGCAACACATTTATAAACATATGCTTAAAATACATATGTTTCAAATAAAACAGTAATGTTTTCATTACAGCGCATGTGTTTGAAAATTTATAATTTGCAACACTTTACAAACATATAGGCTTAAAATACCTGTAGCATCAAAGGTGTTTCAAATAAAACAACACTGTTTTTATTACAGCGCACGTTTTTGGAAATTATTTAATTTGCAACACTTTATAAACATGTGCTGAAAATACTTGTAGTATCAAAATTGTTTCAAATAAAACAGTATTGTTTTTATTACAGCTCATGTTTTGGAAATATTTTAACGAAAGTTATATTCATGAAAGCGTGTTGCAAAATAAATACTGCTGTTAGTAAAACACACTATTGTGTAATTGTAAACACTGCCGCCATGTGTTGTAAACGTGTGTGTTGACAAAATGTTACAAACAGAACACTACGCATTTCACGTCTGAAATTTTACATAAACGCTAACGTTTTGTAAGATTTCTTCTCTGTCCACGCTATTCGTTAGCCTAAACATTTTTATGTGTTTATCAGTCAAAAACGTTTTAATGCATTTTGTAGGTGTGTCAAAAACGTGTTTTAAAAAATCCATGGTTTTAACAGTGTTTTACAGTGTTTTTTTTCCTCAGATGTTCTGGTTTTCAGGCATCTGAGGAAATAGCAATACGACAGAAAAGCCTGGACAGAGGCGTAACTTCAAAATTGGGGCACGGAGGCAGCAGTGAAGTGGAGCCCCCCCCCCCCTTTCATAAATAAATTCAGTTATTGCCTCACAAGGTGAGAGCCCAGTGTAGGGCCCCTTTCACTAAAAAAATTAATGAAGTTTTGTCGCACAAAGGGGGCATGGGCCCAATAGAGTCCCCCCCCCTCCCTTTCATAAAAAAATGTTTTGAAACACAATGTGAGCGCCCATTGGAGGCCGCCTTTCTACATAAAAAAATTGCAATTTTGCTACACAAGGCGAGAGCCCAGTGGAGACACTTTATACAAAATATTGCGGTGTTGGCGGCCACACAAGGAGCTCCTTCTCCCTCCCCCCCCCCCCCCCTAAAAAAAATAATGAATTAAGTTTTTGCAACACAAGACACAACTTTTTTCACGAAACTATACCAATAACTTACTTTCTAATTTTTGAGGTTTTGAATTGGGGCCATTGAAGGGGGCCCCCAAAGTCGGTGGGCCCGGATACGGCTGGCTCCTCTGCCTCATTGTAGTTACGCCACTGAGCCTGAAATTCTTTGGAAGTGTTGTGCCTGACAACGAAAAAGTTATGTTTAAGGAGACACCTTAACGTTTTCTGACTCAACGGTATTCGTAATAACAGATGTAAACAACATTATTTGCATAATTATTAGCTACTGTAGCTATACTATATAATTAGGTAATCGTACGAAAACGGTATTTTCTAACTATGGTGTTAAAGGTTGAAATTTACAAATCAGCTTTAAATAAACCTGAAAAGTTACACTTTGGCATGATTTGGAGGCTTTAGTTGAAGTGTAAATGGGTAGTTAACAGCATTTTTTAATGCTAACTTAGAAGCTACGAAAGGAGAAATTGAAGCTCCAATTATTGACACTGAGAACGCAGGGTGGCAAATATGGCACAAAAGTGTGAAATAGTCATTAAAAATTTGGTTACGACTCTTAACACTGTGACCAATTCAAAGACTGAGAAAATTTCTTCAGCTTGACGGCCTAAAAGTCATGGTTAATGACACGCTTAATATTTTCTAATGAAAAAAAAAAAAGTAGCGCCTCCAAAACGATGAACTAAAACAAAAAGAGAAATAGAAGCGGATCCACTGGCAACAATTAACCACAAAACGAACAAAATATGTGTGATTTCTGTCCAAAATAAACTGTAACGTATACCCGCCATGTTTTATCCATTGCAAATCGTGATTATCAAACGCCAAATTCCACCCACCGACTAACATTTCAAACGCTAAAAAACAAAGTACATGAAAATTACGCAGAAAGTATTTTAATATATTTATTTTCCGTGTATAAGTCTTACTTCCTTCGGACTGTTACTCAGGATAATTAACTCGGCGCTTGATATCACAACTTTTGACACAACATTTGATACGGTGAAAAGCCTTGGCAGGAATCCTGAATAAGTTTGGTTTTGGACTTGTTGACAATAAACAAAAACAAAACCAGCAGATCAAAATTTGAACAAGGAATGGATGAGTGCACAATATTATTAGATCCGTTAAATGAAAAAAAAAAATCACTTTAGGTTCGCCAAATAATTCCTGATAAAGCATTAATACAAGTGACAAAGTTAAAAGACAAAAAGCAGCTTAACATCCTACATACAGAATTTTTTTTCGCAACAATAAAAACGACTGCAATACAGTTTTGCACAAAGTGTGGATACCAAGTGTAAAAACTTATTTAAAAACAAAAGAAGCTGAATACCCACGAAAATGTTGCAGAAAGTTAGTTGACCACAAAAATGGAGTTAACGTTGCAAACAATTTGCGAAAATAAACATAGATTTTAAAGAAAACTGTGATTGCAAACACACCAGAGCGTTTCACGAGATAATGTGAATTCTTTAAGTAGCCTGCAAATGAAGCGATCTTCTGGAATTAGGGACCGCTCAGAATTTCTCAGCGGGGGGGGGTTTGGATAAAAAGAGGGGGGGCTACAAATTTTATTGCTGCCCTTCAAGGGGGGATCAAAATTTTTCGCTGGCTCTAAAAGAAAGGGGGGGGGGTGGCCGTAATTAGTTTCATTATTTTTTTGGCAATTCACGTTGTGCAATTGTCCTAAAAATGCTCTTCAGAATTCTATAAAAAGGTTCTTCTGAATCAATAAAATTGCTTCAGCTTTCGGGGCTAAGCATTGGTAATTAGTTCCTCAGCCACCTCCTGATATTTTCGGGAGAAGAAGGTCCATGTGATGCCTCTTGTCGATTGTGCCATGTTAAAGTTCCTGGGTTTTCCTGGGTTCCTGGGTTTCTCTTACCTCAACAATGACCCTTGACTCGCTATTTTAGGATCGATCTCGGAATCAACAATAAACTCGAGGGTCGCTTCTAAAACAACTTATCAAGATACATTGTTTTAATAAGAGGACATTAACTATTACTTGTGGCATATCACACACATTCAGATTTCGGGCCGAATCCCGCTGTAAACATTAGTAATTTAATTAAAAAATATCTCATGATTATAAGGCGTAGTATTTTCCCAGTCAGGCGTATGTATTCCTTTCTCAGATATCTGCAACGTGTGGTTGCACACATGTTGTTTATTGTTTAAAAAGTGACAACGTAGTTATCCGGTTGGAATTTTTAGCTAAATTGTCCCTCTCTCCGTCGATCGAGCAGAATGACCAATTTTGGTCAATTCTCGCTAAAAAAAACAAAACGGTGTTTTCGCACTGGTTGCATTGCACAGCCAATTCTCTGATCGAACAAGATGGGATGCTAACACCAGGAGTCGACCACAGGATTATTTCTGAGTCTACGTTCAGACGAGTGTTCCAGTGCACAGGAATGAATGGATATGTGGAAACAGAAACGGTTATCAACTATTAATGCTTCGATTTTTTTTGGAAGGGGGGAGGGGCTACTAAAAAAAACCGGTCCTTCCAAGGGGGGACTAAAGAATTTGTAGGGCGAGTTTAGGGGAGACTAAAAAATGTTGGAAGGGCTCCACCACAAACTTTCAAACCCCCCCCCTCTCACAAATTCTGAGCGGTCCCTTACTGTGTTTCTACTGAACACGTAACAAAACCTTCCCGTTTAAAATTACCAAGTAATTATTGAAACAGAAATCTGACTAGAAAACTGAAAATTAATGCATATATCGAGACCATTTTGCAAAATAAAGGAGTAAAAATAACTAAATAGACTGTAGCTTTTTGACGCGCACCCAGCGTTAGCCATGGCGCCAGAAGGAGAGAGGGTCAATTTTGCTAGGTAAATCCTATCGGAAACCCTAGGTTCTTTTACATGCCACAATCGACATGAGCACGAGACATCACAGGGCCCTTCTCTGCCCGAAAATGCCAGGGGTGGCTGAGACCGGATTCGAACCCGGGACCTCTGGCACAGGAGGCGGTCATGCTAACCATCAGGCCACCTTGCCTCATACAACTAAATAGACTATAATTATGTAAACCGGGACCTAAGTATTTAGGCCAATAACATTAACTACCTACAATTAATTATTATGAATTATTAAAAATACTTTCCAAATATGCTTATGAACATGGTTTTAAATTATTATACATAAATCAGTACTGTACTGTCATACAAAAGAGAAAAGTACAACTGATGTACATACATGTGACTGTAAATCGACAGCGCTAAAAAAAAAAAACATTTGAAGCCAGTAACCTAATGAAAAAAAAAAGTTAAGAAAAAAATGTAGCTATATAATTTGGGATTTAGTGAGTATTACGAAACATAAAATGCTGTATTAATGTAAATAACGACAAACGTGATTGCCCCTCTGATCATGGCGATTGTATACCACAAGGCTCTATTTTGTTACCTATACTCTTTCTCTATTACACGTCAGCAGCTTACAATATATTGAATACCGTATAATACACATCAGATGCTTTGTGCGAAGTGGGTGACATAATTTTAGAACATTAAAATCATAAAAGGATGACTAGCCGTATTGTTTACAGTTATTACAGTAATCAATAAATGATTTTAATATGTTGAACAAATTTCGAAAAACACAGGTCGAATCATTACTTATACCACAGACAATTTCGTTTGACAGACATATAAACAAACAATCTAAGAATCATCGAGATTATAAGGAGAATAAGGATTGTCCAGATTCCCACTGCGGACGTCCATATCTTTGCACACACAGACAAACAAACAAACAAATATTTATAATCTTAGTTATATAGATTTTATAAAACGTTTTCATGCATTTAAGTAACATTAAATGAAAATGTAGTTTTTTTTTATTTTGTACACTATAAAGTTGTATTGTAAATATCAAAATTCTTAATTTTGTCATGATATTTTTTAATAGCATAAAATAAATGAAATTAACGTTGATATTTTTAAAAATACACATATCTTGTTTGAATTTAGAATATTTTATTGTAGATAACTTTATTTTTTAACTCTATTACCTTTACTTACAAGGATTCTTTATGATGAATTATTGTTGTGAATAACTTTTATTAGCTGCTCAGTTATATAATTGCCCACTTTTTATTAAAAAA
>JAHWFP010215968.1:130091-155507 GCA_023313725.1 Lithobius niger
TCTCTGAAATATAGGCCTAATCACCCAAATAAATAGAGACCTAATCATACAAATATAGAGATCTGAACGACACGAACACCCTCCAGCAATAGAAGATCAGCGTGTAATGCTGTAACCCCAGCGTGTAGGAAAAAATAATCAATTAACTCATCCAACTCGATCTTATATTAATTAAATACACACATTCAAACAAAAGGAGTGAGCACAATTACTCAAATGTGTGTAAAGCTCTGTAACGAAGAAGATTTCTTATTTGAGTATGACTATATACAATATTTTTCTTTAAAATTAAATAAGATGTTAAAAAGTACACTTTGAAATTAGCAAAATCAGGTTTCAAGATGCTGATCGCTGGTTTACTCGTGCAATATATACGCCATACGTTACGAGAAAGAAAGGGGAGTAATTCTCGACAAATATTTTTTTCTGACATCATTGTGGTTTTACACTTTTTTTAAAATAATAAGTTAGCATGACTAACTTTTTATTACGTTTTTTTTTTCATAGCATGTATAGCGATTCCACAACTGGCGATTCGCCGTATATAGTGTTCTTCATGGATGGCCTACAAAATTTAATTTTTGATTTTGATTATTGGAAATCATTGAGGTCATTGGTCCTTTTCTACAGAAGGGAATGGATTCTTCCCCAACCGAGAGTTACAAACTAGACAAGAACAAATCGTTATTACAAGATAGGTGGGAACTTGCCGTTTTCTAAGAAAATATGCTATTTACCCTGTTCAAATTTGCATGCGTGTTCGTGGAGATGTTAAAGGCAATTAGCCCCTTTAAGTCACCCGAAGATTTCAGTAATGAATAGAAGATCGGCATAGGGGTGCAACCAGTTTCCCTGTCCTTAAGAGAACCAAATAAGCCATTTAATAAATGAAACCTCTTAATATTGGTACGTTCACACGCAACATTTATTTGCCTATATGTTCGACGTGATTTCCCCCCTCATGAATTACTCACAAGGCGCTTCACTATAATTAAAGTGATTAACGACAATTAATAGTCATTAATCACTATTACCCGCTGTTAAATCGCAGTTAATTTACAAATGAAATATAAAATGGTAAATTCTCACCAAAGCAGGAGTGAGGAATATATGGTCTGTATAACTCATGCTTGACCCACGTGTGGGGAGGGGGGGGGGAGGGGGGGGCAGTCAGTGACGTAACGAGTCGCGCTATTCGATGCTGCGCGATGGTTGTTTACGGATTAGGTCGTCTCGTCTCGCTCTCGTCTTGATCTCGCCTAAACGAGACTGAAATTTGCTGCGCACTTATGCGTCTGATCATGCATGCATGTTCGAATTTTTTATGGGATATTTATCTGGGAGTACCGTATCATGTTAGATTACAATTCTGTAATGATAACAAAACTGCATAAACATTTAGTCAAACACCATGCGTGTGTAGATTGGGGTGAGTTTGGTTCAGAAGAACCTTTCTATACGGACGCGTTTATAGTGGCTAAAATTTTAGTTTACACGCGCTATGCAAAAACTCATGTGTTCTCTCTTGAGAACCACTTAATTAGTGTTTAGAGACCTAACGTAAAATTAACGGGTTGCATCATATAGAAAATACTGCTTCTGTATGTTCAATAAAAGTTATCATAAGTTTAACGAAAACTAATTACCTCGTCCGATTTAATGCTAATCATGAATGAAAGACAAAAAAATTAAAAAATTTAAAAAGAGTTCTAGTCATGACAAAAACTTCCCACGATCACTGCAGCCATGCCCATTTTTTTGTTTTTTTTTTGTTTTACGTATAGGGTAAAAAAATTCCTTTATAATTTTTTTGAAAGTTTAGGTTTCAGGAAAGAAAGTAAATATATGCTCTTTGACAAGTTATTCTGATATGCTCATACCACGTATTTTTTCTCTCTTTTATAGATACACATTGTGTGAAGTTGCATAACTCAAGAACTAGTTTGGATGTTGTATGTATACTTACCTACAGTGCACAAATAAAAAAATGTTAAAAAAAAACAATTGTAAAAAGAAAAAAAAAACAGCTTGATCATTCCTGAGAAATGCAGAACCACAGTTCGTTAAATTTTAATGATCGTGGCCATCCTCATCAGTAAGCAAACAACATATCATTTATTGTGTGTATCATCATCTTCTTCACCGTCGCCATTGCCACCGCCATCTTGGAATTTACCCCGAGGTGTTCTCAAGTTGTTAGTATAGATGTGCTTCGGTTGATTTGTACTTGGCCGTCGCCGCAGGCCGTGAGCGCACGGACCATTTTGGAAAAATTGATACATGACTGCGGTATTCATTACAGCACGCAAAAGCCGTCATTACGTCGAGACATGAATTAACTTCCTCAATCCGAAAATGTCACATTCAGTCTCTTCCTGTAATACTAGCCAGACTGCTCATGTAAGGCTTCACGTCCTTTTTTGGCGCGGTAAATGTAACGCAGAGAATTTTTGTTGGGACGGCATTCTGCAGCCTGTCAATCAGCCATTGGACGAATCGTCAACATATTTGTTTTGTCTTCCTTCTTTGCAGCCTGACTACGACAGGGGGAACTATTCCTTCTGAAAGGGGAATTGCCACCAAATGACAGGCTATAGCCATTTGTCGCTGTCTAGTTCTGTCTAACCCTTACTTTCAACGGGCGAAGGAACACGCAAATAAATTTCCTTTTACACTACAAACAAGCCACGTGCCGCCTTAATTATTGAGTGTGAAGTTGGTGCGTCTACGCTCATCAGGAAGCAAGCGTTATGACATCACGGGCGCTCTTTTCTATACAGTACATCGACCGTTTTGAAACGCAGATTTTGAACCGCTAGATGGGCGCCAGCTAGTGACAGTGATATCGTTAACTTTAACCGCTTGCTCCAGGGTGCACGTGGACGCACCAAATTTACGTTCAGTAATCAAGGAGGCACGTGGCTAGTTTGCTGCGTGTAAAGAAATTTCTTTGCGCATTCCTTCCCTTGTTGAAATCAATAATTGAAACATAGAACTAAATAACGGTAGACGGCGAATAGATGCTGCAACATGGCATTCGTTCAATAAGGGCACCTTTAAATGTTAAACCGAAATCGAAGACATACCAGTACAGTTCGTCCAAATTCCAAATATGATGTTCGCCCTGATACGCTACGCATCGGCAGGCTGGCGTGGGACATGGTGAACGTAGTTTGACGTTGCGGGCTAGAAAGCATTGTTGGCCACTTGAGATCACCGAAGTTAAGCAACATTGTGCCCGATTGATAGTTGGTTGGGTGACGACCTGGGAATCCGGGTACCGCAGACATATCGGGCCTTGGGCTTCGTGGGGCAGATGACCAGGAGTTCTGGCGAACGTTCGCTACAAAACCCTTTGAACGGTCGGTAAGGTGCTTAAGGATGCAGCAGTTTTCATATATGCGTGCTCCAGATTCATTGGCAAAACTCTCACATATCAGTTAATTTTCTGAAAAACACAACAAAGAATAATTAATTTACGCACGTGCAGTTGCCTACCTACGTCGTAAATTCTGGGACCCCCAAGGCTGGGGCATAAACATCGGGGTGATGGGGTTACAAAGTCGGAAGGGTCCCCACCCCCTTGCAAAGTCCCCTCTACTAGAACACAATATTCATAAAAACGGGGACAAAAATTAAAAAAAAAGTTCTTTAGGTTATTAGGGTGGTTCCCCCCAAACCGGGGGGGGGGGGGGGGGAATCGCATAAAAAAATAATGCTCTTCTTATTATTCACTCCTCACAGCCGTTCAGGAGGTGGGGGGAGGGGAAGCGGTTGGGGGTCCGAATCGTATGAAAGACCCCCAATCGTGAGTTTGCGCCCCTGCGTTAGTAGAAGGAGGGGAAGAGATGCCTCATATTCACTACAAATATCATATTAAGGGGTTTCTTGAATCCCACAAAATATGGATAAATTATCCGTCTTTGTTGATTTTGAAAAGGGATTATAAACTTAGTGTGAAATTCATTGTTGGAAAATAAACGGATTGTATTACTATCACAATTGAAATAAAAAAAAAAGAAGTGATATCATATCAAAAACCAAAAATGGAAAATATGACCGCCAAGTTCTGAATGGTTAGGCCCTTCAAAGGAGCGATATCAACAAACCCAAACATTTGCCAAGTTAATCGCACCGACTAATAGTTCGAAGGTTAAAGGAATTAAGGTAGCAATGTTCAAGTTTTCATTTAAAGTCCAAAGGTTTAATCGGTGCGATTAAGTTGGCGAATGTTTTGGTGTGTTGATATCACTCCTTTGAAGGGCCGAACCATTCAGAACTTGGAGGTCATATTTTCTATTTTTGGTTTTTGATATGATATCACTTCTTTTTTTTTATTTCAATTGTGATAGTAATACAATCCGTTTATTTTCCAACAATGAATTTCACACTAAGTTTATAATCCCTTTTCAAAATTAACAAAGACGGGTAATTTGTCCATATTTTGTGGGATTCAAGAAACCCCTTAATATGATATTTGTAGTGAATATGAGGCATCTCTTTCCCGGAGGGCCGAACCCGGAGGGAGGGCCGAACCATTCGGAACTTGGCGGTCCCTTTTACAAGTTTTGATTTTTGATACGATACGACGTTGCATGAAGCAATTTCAACGATAAGTGATGTCAGTGCAACAATAAGCTCCGTTGAAAACAATAATTTTTTTTTTTAGAATAGTCTGAGGACCTCCCGTGGTAGTCTTTATCCTTTTCCCAACACCCACAAACAAAAAAACAATACATAAAAAACAAAGCCTAGTAGGTATTCACCAGTTGTCATCATTCAGTAACAAAAATACAAGTGCAGGAAACTAAAACGGTAAAAAAAGTGTTGTTACCTCCAGTTTTATTATTTAACTTCCATGGTTGTCGTCAAGTCGTTAAGATTCGTCACAAAAGTGTAGAAATCGATGATGTATATATGTACTGTATATTTCAGCATTGTATACCAGGTGCATTTTTTATTTTTTACGCAACCTTATTGGCGAATATTAATACTATGTCCTTGATAGGTTGTATATGGGCGACAGGCGAATTGGCATTTTATCTGTCAAGTGTTGCACCTGCAACGCCATAGGGCACTCTGTGGGCCATTGCTAGGCAATTAATGAATTCTTAGGTGGGACATTAAAAGTTTATATATTTTTTAAATGGACTTCGTTTCAATTTTGAGAGAACGTTTTACGTATGATTGAATGAAGGCCGCAACAAAAGTTAATCGCTGAAAATGTCGCAGTATAGCGGTCGTAGATTTATTACACTGTAAAAACACTTGTTTTTAAATAAACACATTTCAAACACACCTGCAAAACCGTTTTAGAGGATTTTGGCTGAAAAACAAGTAAAAGCGTTTTACAAATGGCATGGGCTGAGAAAAAAAAACCTCTCAAAACATTCCCGCTTAAAGTAAAACTAAACCCTCCCATCTTAAATTTCAGTATCATTAATTAAGGCACTGAAAAAACATGTGAGAGGTACGAAAACCACTTAGGCTTTATAGTTATTATGTAGTAATGTGTCTAAGTCTTCATTCTAGCAGACGAATTCTTCATTCGTGCGGTCAACACATCCAAGTCTCGTTCGCATGACGTCACACTTCATCACCTGTTGGCGCATGCGCCCAGGCAATAGAGCGCCCGGCTCTCATTCCATTCCTCACCACTACTGCTAGCAAAGAACAGCATCGCAGATTCTTTTCAAATGAAGCGCGTGTTCCCTAGTCTGCCTCTCCCTCCCCACAAGCAACAAGTGGACACGGTCCAATAGCTTAATCTGCCCAGAATTTCGCGTAGAGTGGATTACCGCCCAGCAGAACGAACTTTCACGAGTCTTTGTAAGGTAATGAGTCACGGTAGGGTACGTTCTTGAATACTTTAATTTATTAAATCAGACAGAGATTGAATTTTGGTTCGAGCTGCTATGGTGAGAGCGGTCCCGGTCTCGCAGCCGCCATGTTAGAAGCACAACCCGGCGCGCACTCGCTAGTATGTACGATGACGTCATTCTTCCAAGGTCCAAGGTGATGATGTGTGACGTCAGTACCAAGCAAGGAAATCGCGTTCGCTGTCTCGCGCCGTGGAAACATCAAACTTAGATTTTAAATTAACTATTGCGTAATTAATACGAATGTTGGAAACTTCGCGCAACTTACATCTTGTTTTTTTCGTACTTAACTAACAATAGTGAAATTTAAGATGGAAGGGTTTAGTTTTCCTTTAAATAGTGTTGCAGACGTGAAATGCGTTTAAAATAAAACACTAGCGTTCAATTTGAAACATTTTATAAAGGAACGCACTGGGAGGGCCATTTAGACCCGCGAAATGGTTAACGCAGGGTCCTCACTTGTGGCATTTCGTAGAAATCAGCCACCATGAACAAATTTCAATAGGCCCCCGGCAGGGTAAGAGGAAAAATTATCCGCGGAAAAAATACCCCCGGAATAAATATCCCGGTATAAATATCCCCTGGAAAAAATATCCCCGGTAAAAATATCCCCGGAAAAAATATCCCAGAAAAAATAAAACATGAATTTGGGCCAATATTAAAACACCTTCTTTGTGAGTATCTAGTTGCAATTTATACCATTGTCATGTAGTAAAAATACATCTGATGGTGGACCTACTCCATTCCCCTAACAAAAAAATAAGGAAAGTGTTAAGGAATGAAACCTATCTCTCTAACAACTACTTCGAGTATTATAAACGTGATAGGTCTATTAGTGGCATACGCAGGAAAATATTAAGAGAGCAGCCCACTCCACACCCCCCCCCCCCCCCCATATTTTCCAATGACCACGATCGTTTGTTTAAAGAATAAAATAAAACAAATTAATGTTAACCTCACCGCCAAGAAAATTTAAGTTGAAAGGGAATAAACTAGCACGGCGGGGGGAAGGGGAATCTTGAGTTTCCGTCTTTCCTCCCCGCCCCCTCCCATGCCGGAGGCGTACGTTTTTGGGGACTTTAGGGGCATTTCCGTCCTCCATTTTGGTACCTTAGGAACGTTCTCAAAACAAAATAAAATTTGGTACGTCCTTGTGCACCTGGAAGCGTACTGTACACGTTAACAATATCGCTGCCGCTAGATGGCGCCACGGTATTTTCGTTCCCTTCTCAATCGGTGATAGTGCCACTTTCATGTCGTCCATTCTACAGTGGAACTGTGGTAGGGTAGTCCGTAAAACGCATGCTGCGGTAGCGGTGTCCGTAAATCGTGCTCTAGGAGTCCGCAGAATTAAATCGTACGACCAATAAGAAAACATTATGACTGCAGGGGATATTTTTTCCGGGGATATTTTTTCCAGGGGATATTTTTTCCGGGGATATTTATACTGGGATATTTTTACCGGGGATATTTTTTCCTAGATTCCCCGGCAGGCCCTCGAAGCAGGTACGCTCCACGGGAAACCTCCCGTTTTCCCGTACGGCCAGTACTCTCCTGCACATGCTTAAAACACATTTAGTGACAGAAGTGCTTAAAATAAAACAGTGCCAACAAAGTCCATTTGTCGCTCGGAAGACAAAAACCACAATGCATACAAGACAGAAATTTAATTTTCGGAAATTGATTGCAAATGCATGATTACCTTGGTCACAATGAAATATAGATAATGAATAAAAACGCAAGGTCACAAATGGTCTTATGCTGTGTGGGCCGCCATGTTGGGCCCATACCCCAACATGGCGGCCGACACAGCATAAGACCATTTGTGACCTTGTGTTTTTGTTCATTATCTGTATTTTATTGTGACCAAGGAAATCACGCATTTGCAATCAATTTCCAAAAATTAAATTTCTGTCTTGTACGCCATGTGATTTTTGTCTTTCGGGCGGCAGCTGGACTTTGTTATCTCTTTTACAACCACAAATTAATCAAGTTTGGAAAACAGTGCTGTTTTTATTACAGTGCGTGTGTTTTTGAAAATATGTGTTCTACGAAAACGCTTATGTTTATCATGCGTTTTAAAATAAACGCTACCCTTTTAAGATAAAAACTCTCTGTTTTTGGTTAAAACCTAATTAGCCTCTTTTAACGAGCTATCCCGGAAAATAGTAATGATCAGTCGTTCCATATTTGGCCACATGGAGTCACGACCCCGAAGGAGAGATGGAACCAGGGGGGGGGGGTCTCTTCCGAGCTTTTTGCATATTGCTTTTCCATTGGCTGTTGATTTTGCTGGTGCCACTGACGTCACAATGCAGCTCGACAACTTACGCACATGCGCACAAGCCAAACCAGACCGGAGCCAGTGACGTTGCACTATGTATTGGCGGGAAAACGACTTAATGAGCTGGGGAAGGACCAACCTTCCTGTATACTATCGTTCCACTCGACCTTGGATGGAACGTGAGGTAATATTATCACGGACATTCCGCTGAGCCCAGTGGCGTGCACAGGGGGCAATTGCCTCAAACTTTTTGGGAAAAAATGCCCCTTTTTGCCCTTTTTGAAGAAGAAATATGCCCTATTTTGCGTTACTGCACTAATGCTGATCGCAACGAGGAGAAAGGGCCTAGAGCTCTGAAAACGGCAAAACGAAAGCCAGGAAGGCCAGGAAAGGAGCTAAAAATGGTAAAAAAAAGCGTGACAAGCTAAATAAAAAATAGCCTCAGCATGCCTTTTACTGGAAGTTGCCCCTGCCCTCTCGGATGTCTGTGCACCTTACTGGTTGAGCCCTTCAGGCTCGCCTTTATGTAGCTCCTGAAGATAACAATGACAGCTAACCTGGAGGAGAAGAAAGCAGTTTTGAAATAGATTCTCTTCCACTTCCATTTTTTTTTAATTTTGTGTTTAGTTTTAGGGAGCCGAACACAAACCAGGTTATCTGCCCCACTTCACAGAGTAGACGACAAGAAGACAATTTGGCTGGAGAAATGCAAGCGAAAAACCCAAGATTTCTGATAATTCAATTCAATTCAATTCAATTTATTTGAGAGCCGTAGGCCTATACCCGTGCAGGCTGTCAGCCCCAGATTATGACAAAACAAGACAAATAAGAACAAATCAGAACAAAGCTAACAAAGAAAGAACAAATCAATCAACGTGGAAGTCACCTACGATACGACCAGTGTCTGCGCATGCCACGGTCGTCCGCTTCCCTCGTGCTGAGTTCAACAATATCATAGCACTCGGGAAGCGGACAAGAATCGAAAGCCCATCGAGTGTCAGATGAAACAATGTCGAGACGCACAAAACATCCAAGTCGTTGTTGCATTTCAGTACGAGAACAGCGTGTGCTAACCAGACAAAAGAAGATTTCGTGCGAAACGATGCGTTACTACAGGCCTACAAAGTCAAAATTGCTGCACTCAAGTTTTGAGTTCAACGTTCATTCACCGATTTTAATGTCTTTTGTGCACCATCCTGCGTCGCCACGCACCCGCGAGCTCCCAGTCTGGTATAGAACCATAACCAGACAGCAGACAATTTTGTAGGACGCGATGCATTACATTACTGCATACAGGCCTATAAAGTCAAAATTGCTGCAATCGTATGGTTTGTGTTACGTTTAAGGACCGATTTCGACGGCTTTCGTACATCATCATGTGTCGCCGTGCAGCCGTAAGTAACCATTCCCATTAGAGCTAAAGCCCTCTCCAGACAGAAGACAATTTCGTGCGAAGCAAAGCGTAACTACGTGACTACAAGGCCAAAACTGCTGCACTCAAGTAGTGAGTGTGGCTTTTATTTACCAATTTTGACGTCTTTGGTAAACCATCCTGCGACGTCATTCAGCTACGAGGAGCTCGTCTGGTCAGGGCTTTAGTCCTAACCAGTCAGAAGAAAATTCCGTGCGAAGCGATTCGTTACTACGTGCCTACAAGGTCAAAATTGCTTCAGTTTTAAGTAGTGAGTGTGTCGTTTATTGACAGATTTTGACGTCTTTCGTAAACCATCCTGCGACGCCATTCAGCCAGGGCCGGATTAAGGTTACTCGGGACCCTGGAAAAAAATTCTTGAGGGGGGCCCTCCCCCTAACCCTTCCCATGTCTCTTCCATGTTAACAGCTCTTTATTAGGGGCAAGTGAAGAAAATTTTGGGAACGGGACGAATTTTTGTATTTTTGATATTTCTGTATTAATTCTTACCTTTTATAATTTTACTGCTCAATATTTCTCCTTATTCTGCCCAATTTTTATTTTTTTTTATTTTGGGTGTCAAACATTACGAGAGAAATTTTGTAATAAGTTGAAAAAGTTGTCAGCAGAGCCGGGGGCGCTTCAAAAATTTGGGACCAGGGACAAATGTCCCTAATGTCCCCCCTGCCTTAATCCGGCGCTGCATTCAGCCTTTTAGTCTAGTTAGGCATTTAGGCATCTTAGGCAGGCCGTTTGTATAGTAAATCCTGAAGATCATGCGCAGAAGGGTTGACCAGAAAAGAGGACTGTTCGGCTTTATACGATATTTTAATATTCGGAATAGCCATTATAGAAGGACAAACACGAGACATCTGCTACTAAATAACTTTTGCGCAGACATCGCTCGTCGCAACGATACAAAACTACCATTTTATTACTTTTTAATACTCGGATAATATTACGTTTTGCGTGTGTAATTACAGAACCACGTGATCTCAAACAGCGCGTATTACGGCGAAACATAATCCCCATGTTTTATTTCGCAGTTACGCGATTATAACTATACTTCTGTGTCCATAGATAGAGAGAGACGAACTACGGGAGTGGAATTAGGTTTCTGTTTTTTTTTTATTATTCGTTTTTTTTATTTTACTACTTTTTTTTTTATGTTCTCCTGTTTCATTCACATTTAATTCCGGCCCGTTCATAAACTCTGGCTCACATCCTGCGATCTTATCACAGTCCAAAAACCAGGCAATTATTTCCTACCGTCTACTTAGTTCAATGATTGTGCGTTTCCTAAGCAAGCCCAGAATTGGCCAATCCTTCCTTTTGTCAAATTTAGGATGACACAATCAGCGAAAATGGACCCTAGTAAATGGCCCTGCGGAACTTAATTTGATCTGAGCTACACCCTGAACTCCGACTGTGTAAGCTTCTTTTAATAACAGAGCAAAGAAATTGTTTGTTTTTTTCTCTCTCTTTAACAATGTATACATAATATTTGGCCTAACCGGGATGGTGGTGCGGATGGGGATGGGCAGTCATTATGTTATGACAACCAGTGCAAACACTGCAAAATTAAGATGTAGTGCCCTCTTTGTGAAAATGAATATTTTCATCATCAATAATAGAAACAAGGGGCTACAGCGACTATCTAGTCACATTGGTCTTCTGTACAGTTCCTCCACTTCCAATGTTGAGGCGCAGATCTCTAGCATGCACTACAACAGCTATCTCTATTATATAATCTAAAAACAGTAACCATCAGAATTGCCCGTTACAAATGTGTTAGCTTTTAAGCTAATTTTACATTTTAGCATAATTGTCAGCGTTTAGGCCTAATTTACAACTTTAATTTCGTAAGTAGCAACTAACGGAGATTTGGATTGTATACAGTAAGCCTATTCATTTTTGCAACACGGTATGCCTCCGCACACACAATTACAGTGTTACAACGTAATGCGCAGCGTAGATCAGTGGTAGTTAGGGAAGGGACAGGAGAAACGCTGCAGCAGCGACTCGTAGCAACTATTGAGCAGCCATGGTATTTTAGATCTAATTTTCATTTTTTAGGCCTAATTTTTTTAACGACAGTGTTAGTTTCGTAAGTAGCAGATAGGCCTAATGGAGAATTTGGTTCGATCGTAAGCCTATTCATTCATGCAACAATGCGACAAGACTCTTTTAAACGAAGCTAAAATGTTTTCGTTTTTACGGCTGCGTTAACACAAATCTTTAAGATTTCAATTCGACGATGAAATGTTATTGTTTAATTTAGTTACGTCGAAGAAGTCTATTAGCTATAAGGAGGCAACGATGTTTTAATTTGCCATGTTATTTAACTAACTTTTGACACTGAATCGAACGATGTAAACAGTGGTCGTCAATTTCTGGTACCGTTACGAAGTTGAAAAAAGCGACGGACGGACGGACAAAGTCGTTGCAATAGTCTTCTCAGCCGTTACGGCTGTACAGAAGACTAAAATCAAGAGCTATGACACAACAATCTTCCTCTCGCATCGACCATTAGCATCGACCACTGTTGCATCAACAATGTAAAGACTCGGTAGATTTAATTTTAATAAGCCTTTGAGCAAGACAATTCTTCTCCAATTGTAATACGATTTTTTTGGTTTTCCTTTTTTAAAAGTGTGGCTCCAAAGTGCGCTCTCCGTTTCTCCAGCTCCTCCTGCGTCATATGTAGAGCTTGTATAGGTTTAGACATAGGTTAAGTTTAGTAGTAAGCAGAGCGATCGGCTTCGGGCCTTGTAAGCTCTTAAATAAATAAATAAAAAAAATATGACTATTCTTTAACGGCGTTCGAAGTTAAAACATCGTTATTTATTGTTAGAGCATTGTTTAAAAGTGGGAGAGTAAGTGAGAGTACAAGACGGCAATAAACTTAATATTTCATTGTTTAAAAGTTTGGGAACAACTTAATATTTCATTGTTTAAAAGTATGGGAACAACTTAACGCTTGATTGTTTAAAAGCGTGGAAATAACTTAACACGGATTAACTTACACGGTTTAACTTAACACGAATTAGCTTAATACGGATTAACACAGATTAACACGGATTAACAATTGATTAACACGTATTAACACGGATTAACACTTGATTGTTTAAAAGCGTGGAAATAACTTATCACGGATTAACTTACACGGATTGTAACTTTAGGTAGTCTTAAGTAGTTTTAAGTAGATTTAGAGAGAGCTCATGGTGTATTAGGCCGTTACGCTCTGGAAATAAAATATGAAATAAGAAAAAAATACTTAACATTATCTATCGACATCTCAGCACACACTTGTACAAATGCAGTGATGCAGAAACTACAATACGAAAACTAGCAAATGTCAACCAAATTAAAATTTGAAACTAAATTAATGTTTCCACGTAAATTCAACATTTCCCTTTTTAACATACAAGTACGCGAGAAACACAGTTGGTAGATTTAATTTTATCAAGCCTTTGAACAACACAATTCTTCTCCCATAATGTCACATGATGAAATTTCACTTCATGTTGAAACAATGTAAAAAAAAAAAATGGTTTTCTTGTTGCATTATTATCTCGCAGTATGGCGTCAACCTCAATATGGCTATGAGTAGCGTTTTAACATCTTTTATAATTTAAAAAAAAAAGCGTTTGCGCGGGTTTTCGTTACGATTTTCTGAGGTAGGAGAATTAAGTCTATATAGATAAAAGTAGCTCTTCTATATAATTGCCAAAATGCCGCTTTAGGCCAGGCCTCCTGGGCCTATTTTACAAATTCTGCCCTGATAAAGTTGTTTTTTTTTTGTTAATAATCCACACAGTGGAGACGAAGCCAATGAAGGCTTACATGTATCTACAATCTATTTAAAACTGTAATATAACAATTATGTAGACATCAATTACCGAAACAAAATGTACGCTAGAACACAATAGATTGGGTTACACCAACAAACAACTAGTTTTATAGTTGTTAAACCAAATATTGTTATCTACCTATAGTGACATAGGGCCTTAGGGCAGTAGAGGGCAGATGATCGGGTTTGATTAACGCTCGGTTAAACCTTTGACCCATTGTGTGATTAATCATCGCTTATATATTTTATTTTCCGGTTTTTAATCCTATAATTCCTTAATGCTAATTTCAATTTCTTATAACTTATGACAATGGTTTTTGTATGACAATGTTGTAGTTCATTAAAAATATTTATATTGCAGTAATCTTCTGTCATATGCCATATTTATTTCTCCATAATGATTGATCAAATAAGTATTTCTCAATTCTTAATACTTTTGAGTCTTTTCCAATTTCATTTTATCACTGGAATAGTTTTTAATCATTACATTCTATTTTTTTTCAGGTTTTCAACAGTCATAATTTTTAGTGACTTTCTCATTTCCTGTATACTCTGATTGTTATTAACATACAAGGTTCTTAAAACTTAATTTGTGACAGATATTTATTTATTTATGACGGATAGGTAAATAAATATAAACGAGGCAAATAGTCTGCATTAAAGACTGGCCTTGTGAGGACACAAGATACACTAGTCTGAGAAAGAAAAGACAACTGCCCCGACTGGGACTCGAACCCAGGACATCCCGCTGACTAGGCCGGGCGCTCTAACTACAGCGCTACCGGGGCGGATAAGGGCAGCATGTTCTAAGTAGCTGTTCAGTCTTTCTCAGTGGTGACCTAGAGGCCACAAAACATACACAAGGAGGGAAAGCACCGTTGCTTCTTGGCCTCCACTCTAGAAATAATGCGAGTAATTAATAAATATAAACTAGCCATATCGCTAACAAAAAGCAGAAAGTTAAAAAGCACTTTAGTTATTAAAAACACATACAGAGTAGCCATTAAGTGCTGGTGAAATAACGAAATCACGACGTTTCGGTTCCAAATTTTATTAATTTTTATTTTTATTTTTAAGTTGTTTTACATGTTTTAAACCCTTCACCTGAAAACGGTTCCGACCTTGGAACCGAATCGTCGTGATTTCGTTGTTTCACCAGCACTTAATGGCTACTCTGTATGTGTTTTTAGCCATATCGCTCGCTTCGCTCACTCCTCAGGCATCGATCCACGCTTCATGAAATTTACTTGATTTCAGGAGCATCACAAAATCGATGTACTGATTATTTCGGCGTAAACTGAATGCAATTGTTGCTCACAGTTCATTCATCACATTCCTTAACACGCCTGCATTTCGTCCACATCACTCAAAACATACGATTTGTTTGTTTGCTTACCCTTTTGTTCGTTTACTCCTCTAGAAGTAATCCCCTACGAAGGTGACAGATGAAAGATCGCGAGAGCAAGGTGAGAAACTCATTGAAAATCTTTAGTTTACGCGGAAATTGTTCGCCTTGCTCACTCAATCCACGCACTTTCCCGCTTCAAAAACGGAAAAGGTTTGAGAAACTTTGAAAACCTATTGGTCTGCTTTTTACTACGCATCAGTAAGCAAAACCAATATTAACATTTATGTGAAGTGTAATGCAACATATATCGTACTTTAATTTCTTTTTCTGGGCGGCCAAGTTTCTTTGTAGGTGCCTTAGTTCAAGAGGAGTAGAGGTTCAAACACTCACGCACGCACATAGTACGTTTTTAATTATGTAGATGTTATATTTATAATCACTAGGGCAGTCCCCTTAAGCGGCCGGTTTCGTAGAGCATTGTTGTGATTTCCCGTTTGAACGAAAATACTGTGATTTCCTGTTAGCAGACGCCCAACCATTAGAGTTAGTTAGATCCATCACCTAAACCCGTTTGCATGAAAGTATTGTGACTGGAAAAAAAAAAACATGACGCCATCAGTACTGTGGATCTTTGTTTAAAACAAAGTTTGAATCATTACTTGTACAGACAATTCTAATGAAATATACACAAACAATCAAAAGAATTAAAGGGCAATTACATCCATTTTGACATGCATGTTTGACTTTTGGACCACATAACCAATAACTAAACACAAGAACTGCGGTAAGAATACGTTACGTACGTCCGATACAACAATATAATTACTGCATCACCAAAACACGATACGGAGACCGCCATAGTTTTGCTAGAACGGTTAGAAATTAAGGCCGACAGATGGTAGTCATCGATTTCGACACGCAGCCGAATGAGATAGCTCTATTGGGTGTGAGAGCTCAAATCGACCGACGGCCTAAGCTGGCCGACAGTTGTAGTGGCCAGGTAAGGCCGTCGGACGCTTGAGCTCTCACACCCAATAGAGCTATCTCATTCGGCTGCGTGTCGAAATCGATGGCTACCATCTGCCGGCATTAATTTCTGCGCGTTCCAGCAAAACAATGGCGGCCCCCGTGTCGTGTTTTGGTGATGCAGTAATTATGTTTTTGTATCGGACGTACATAACGTATTCTTACCGCAAATCTTGTGTTTAGTTATTGTTTAAGTGGTCCAAAAGTAACACGTGCATGTCAAAATGGGTGTATTTGCCCTTTAAGATTATCGAGTTTCCCCGGCACTACAGACGAGGTTCCCACTATACGGGTGTCAATAAAATACGGATTATCGAGATACCCACTGAGGACACACACACACGTTAACGAACAAACAAATATTACGAGCTTAGTTATGTAGATTATTATAAATACAATTTAATACATATAGTATAAATAAAATAAAACAAATAATATTTGTAATATTATTATAAATATTATTATTATTTATTTGTGACAGGTAAAGTTCATAAGGCTTGATTTTGTAACAGATATTACACCGGCTATGCGAATAAGAAAAAATATTGTTTCGAGCACAAATAGCAGGTGCCACATAGTTTTTAAGACTTTTTTGTTTCTAGTTTAGGCCTAACTAACTAATGTTGCTATCTCGTGTGGGGCTGAATGAACTCATTGATGCTCAAGCAAGCTGGCCGTCCTAATTTCTGGTAATGTCATTCAATGGCTGCTCACTTGTCATCTTAGCACTTCACCATATTATCTCCACTGTACTCTTGGTTTTTACGAGTAATTTACTGCAAATTTTAATTTCTAAAACCTGGATCTCTGCCCAAGTAACGGTTAACGAATTTCGCTTTGCAAGGGTTTCGTTCAGCTCAAATTCCCTCAATAATCGCACGCCATTTCAAAAAAGTGAACGCATTAAACCCTCTGACAACGTAATTGACTGGAGGGCTATAAAATTACGAGATCGGCTGCCTGTAAAAACGATAATCGCGCTTACATTGACAAGTCCTACGCCGGGTCATTTCCTGATATCGTTTATTTGCCAAGTCATCCACATAGGTACACCGTCGAGTTTTGAGATCTGTGTATATACGCAACGTTCATACAAACGGAAAATGGAAGGGCACCAATTTATGTATACGTATTTTTTTATGTTTGGTAAAAAGGAAACATAAAACACGGCTTTTCGTCGTTGCATTAACCTCCCACTACAATAACGACTTCGGCGGTCCAATTTATGTATGCAAATGAGATGGAGCCGGGCTACTTGTCATTCACTGCTTGTCACTGATGATTATATGGCTGGCGCAAGGTAAGGCAGGTTATGCGACGCCATTTTTGGCGGTGCGTCGTTTCACTTCCAGTCCGGGAGTATGGTTAAAGATCGGTGGTTGCTTTGTTAAAAGGCAGCAGCCAATAAAGGGCAGCCTACGTCGAAACGGGGCGAGCGGAAACATAACCATGGAAAGAAATGTGCAACATGTAATTACACTGACTGAAATCGGCGGTAAATGTAAATTCAGCTGGGACTTTTAAATGAGGTTGTTTTGTTAGGGGACTCAGCCCTTAGGTTAGGGGAATTCGAGCACTTTCTGCCAGGCCTTTGCACACACAAAAACGAAGTTAAAGAAACGAAATTGGCTGTAAATCTTACTTTGTAAAGCAAAGTTTCACAGCAAAACGATGAGTACAGTATACCACAAAAGGAAATTACCGCAGGAACCCAACAATGAAAACGGCCTAGTTAAGTCTTTTGCCAGCAAAAACTTGAAATTGGCATATTTTCTTGTTTCTTTATTAAGAGTCTAAAAGGCCTCAAAGCCGTAACACTCTTTCCTATACTATACCAGGAGCGAATGACATATACCAGGTCCGTAGGGTTTATTACACTCGTGACTATACCTAAACCTAACTTAACCTAAGCACATTCCACCACTAACGCAACCTCACTGGCCTCAATATGGAAAAAGCCATCTGGAGTTCCAGTTCCACCGTTGCACCGCTACACCGCTTTGGCATATTTTGTTGCCTCGGCCATAGGAGTTGATTGTGTTTGAATGGATAAGCAACTCCCAGCTCAAATGCATAGCCGACGTAGTCTTCGATGGCAAGCGTGACTCACGAATGTACCCAGAATACAAAGCGCGTCTGCTACTTCCGTCTGACCAAGCCGCCATGAGGTATTCGCGGTTGATCCTCTCGTAGGCGGTGGAATTTTCTGTGAAATACGCCCTGTACTACATTGTTTATGATGTATCAAACGTAGGTAAGATAAGAGATTGTTATATTGCCAGGCGTTACGTGCCATTGTGTTTTGTAACAAAGTTTGACAGTCGAACGAAACCTTAACGCCGATTGTTGGGGAAGTAAATATAGTATTTTTGTAACACGAGACGGGGTGCTTATGAATGCATGATATTTGCAAGAAAACCGGTGTAGAATGAGTCATCTTCTTGTGACAACAGTAAGTTTAACCAAGTTAAAATGTCGTAGCAGCAGAAAAATTGAATAAATTACTAAATCTAATTTAGTACCGTTATACCAGTTTAGTACCGCGTTATACTAGGCGTCGTCTGCTTTCTCCGCCATGTTGAAAGATGGTTTAGATGGATTAAACCTAGTGCGTTGGGTGTAAATTTCCGATCGCGCGGCCGCGAGTGCCGATTGGCGTGGCGGTACGTCCTTTGACGCCGCGCTCTTAAACTTCCGGCTTAGTCAAGTTGCTAAAAAAAAAAAAGGGTTAAAGGGTTTAACGAGCGTTAACCACTCCTGGTCATCTGCCCGAAGCCCTAAGGCCCTATGTCTGCAACAGCCAGATTCCCAGGCGGTCACCCACCCAAGTATCAATCCAGCCCAGTCAAGTTGCTTATCCACCAAAACACAATCAACTCCTATGCCTCGGCTAACAATTTGCTCTGCTCGGTCACCTTTGCGCCAAGTCTTAAATGATGTCATGCACGAAGGACAGTGTTTTTTTTCCACACGATACCGATCGCTCGACCCAAAGCAGCAATGGACGGGAAAGATAAATATAGAGATTAGGAGGATTGGGTGGGAGGTGGGCTAAGATCAGTGTATCTGTTGCCATTGTAAGCATATGATATGTTCGTAAACGAACGCCATTGTTTTGGTTTCGAAGGAATGACGTCACCAACTCTCATCTTGGGTTATCTCGTCGTTCTGTTTTAATAATGTGCATTCCGACGTTCAGTAAGGAATGTGTGAGAAGATACATCATAGTTATTCATTAAATTTCTTAAACACTACTGCTAGTTGAAACAAACCTCATTGTTAACTACGACAAACCAAGCGTCGTCTGCTTCGTGGATTGGCTTGAGAGCAAAGACGTCATCAACTGTAGCATCTTGGGTAATCGGCTGTAGCACATACATCTTCAGTTCAGTGTACCGACCCAATGGTAGAAGGTCGCCGATGTCTAAAAGGCTGCTCATTTAAGTTTTGAATTCGTCGAAATTCTTCCACGTCAGTTCGTAGGCCACAGTATTATTAAGCCTATACACGAACAAACAGCCTACTGTGTGAACAAATCTAAGAAAATACGAACCATAACTCAAGTTTTTTTTTGTTTCTTCCCTCTCCCTCCCCCCCCCCCCACTTTTTACGCCTAGCAAGTCGGCTTATTACGTTTGCAATAATCCCTCCTCTCACCCCCCCCCCCCCCAAAAAAAAACCAAGTAAAAAACCTTGAAACAAGAAAGGAAAGCCTTTATTTAATTCGCTCCCTTCAGCTCCCGTAATTCCTTCAACAATAATTTCCCGCAGAAGAACGGACTGCAAGCAAGTCTTAATAAAGCGTGAAGCTTTAGCACCTGGGGAAATCCATTACGTGCTGAGTAAATAATGCCCCCGTCGTGCCCCCGCTATTCTTTCCAACTTGCTACCCCGGGGCTCGTTTTGGATCTCTGTCGGCTTCCGTTATTACCCCCTTGTTCCTCGTGACCCCCACAGTGCACGAGGAAGTGTATGCAAGATCGACGATAAACGGCGTCGTGCGACGTGACATGAGTCGTGTTAACAGCAAGCCTTGCGGTTAACCACCAACTGAAAGAAGAGAATATACGGAAAGAAAAATCGTCTTCGAATTTGTCTGTGCTCGAGTAGTTGTGTCTGGTTCCCTATGGATAACAGAGTCGTAAACACGATGGAACTGCGGCCATGCGCCGTGGCTGTTTGCTGTGACGTGCATGTCACGTGACTGGGCTAGTCCAATCAGACGGCCAAACAGTCGTTCGTTGTTCTCGTTCATCATTGGCTAACTCATGGTGACGTCACGGCAAGCAGCCATTGCGCGTGGTATAGAATGGTAAAATAGGCATTCAGTGATAACGTGGTGCTTAAGAATTAAATTTAAAATTCACAAGTATGAAAAAATCAGCCTAATCACAGTATAAAAGGATAAGAGCTACAACTTCCAGACTGCAGGATTTGAATAACTAAAGTGTGCGCGGCCTAACTTGAGTTCGCCGCAGAACCAACACAAATCATCGATTGTACGATTTTGGCAGTAGTGTGCCTTGTTGATATCCAAGATGGTTACAAAAACAATGGCGGCCGTCGATTAAAGCCGCCCCATCCAGGAAGACGTAGTCGCTCGTAAAATGCTTCCAGGACTCAAGATACGCCGCGCACACAATACACCTTCTGTGAATCCATAAAATTAAAAAAAAAATTAGCCTAAACACAGTGTAAAGGAGATAAATAGGGTGGCGTTCTACCTGGAAAACCGGGATAACTGGGAAAATTCAGAGAATTTATCAAGTCTGAGAAATTCAGGGAAAAATCAGGGAAAATATTTACCAAAAATCAGGGAATTTGAACATTTTCCGGAAAATGTTTCAGTTATGAAGAATAGGTAATTCGGATTTAATTTTTTACTTCTAAAACCTTCACTTTATTTCAATTAAAACTTCATTTCCTTTTTGTTTCATTTCCAATAAAGCGAAAACTCTTTAGGCTTAAGTAATGTGAGATGTTACGTGTTCAGTGAGTTTTTAGTTTTGTTCAGATTGTGGTTTTTTCATACTCTTTACCAATACCAGTTAAGGCAGTGCAATTTTTGATTTATCAAAGCAACGCCATATATAGTTATTGCGATTTGAGTGAAATGTGAAAAACATTTTTTTTTTAGTCCTGTACTGAATCTTCGTTCGACCCCGCCCCCCCCCAAAAAAAAAATCAGGGAATTTCATCATGAGCTTTTAAACGCCACCCTGATAAAACATCAACTTGAAAAGCGCAGGATTTGAATAACCACATTCACTGTGAATCCATAAATCTAAAAAAAAATTAGCCTAAACACAGTATAAAAGAGATAAAGCTTCGATGGAGAGCGCAGGATTTGAATAACCACATTCACTGTGTATCCATGAATCTAAAAAAATTAGCCTAAACGCAGTATAAAAGAGATAAAGCTTCAATGGAGAGCGCAGGATTTGAATAACTACACTCTCTGAACCCAAAAAAACTATTAAAAAAATAGCCTAAACACAGAATAAAAGAGATAAAGCTTCAACTTGGAGAGCGCGGGATTGAATAACCAGTTTGTTAATAGACGGTGGTCACAAAAAAAAACAGACTTTACGCCCAGCTCACGCAGAAAAGTTGAGCCTACGCCATCTCCACTGCGCTGCTAATTCGTAGTGGATTGTTGGTAAGCGATAACGGAGAAGCATAGGTTGTCACCCGATTTCCGAGTACTGAGATTAACAATGTCGAGGCCCCGCAGTGCCTTGCAGTGCTGGAAACACTGGTTCCCGTCAGATCACCGAAGTTAAGCAGCTCTGGCCCCGATTGGTACTTGAGTGGGTGACCTCCTGAGAATCCATTCCGGGTGTTGCAGACATAGGGCCTTAGGGATTCGTCGAGCAGATGACCGGGTGCGGTTAACGCACGCTAAAACCCTTTGAATCCTTTGAGGAAAGCCGGTAATAACCTATTTATAACCCCGGTCGCGTCACAATTGAAAAGCGCATTCACTGTCATTGTTATTGCAACATCGTCCTTGTTCGCTGAAGGGGAAAGTCGGCATGACGATTCGTTTATTTTGAGTAAACATTGTTGCACGCACAGTTGCATTGCCAAGCTTACGGACCAAAAGAACGTCAGCACGATTCGTTCTCTGTTGTGCGCGTTCTGGCCCTTTGTCGATCTCAGTACTCCACGCCTGGGATGCAAATCCCAGTATTCCAAGCCTGAGATGAAGGTATCAATCTTGTTACATTGTTACAAGCATTGTTGTATAGTACCGAGATCGTCTAAACTGGTGATAGAGAAGAAAATATTAGCTTTCTGCATCAGGATATACGTGTACGGATTATACGCACGTTTCTGTCACGTAAGAACCCTAAAATTATATGCCCCTGTCTACTCATTCACTCTCGCTTTTCACTGACTACGTGCTTCCAGCCCCCTCAACTAAATTGGAATGTCCCTCTGGTAATATCATCTGGAACCTTGGCCTACTGGAATCACAAATATATAGAGTCTGCAACTGTCGTTTACGACTAAAACCGCAGCCTAAATACAATGCACATGAAAGCAATCCTTTTTATTTAGTTAACACAATACATTATTAACAACGCTCTACCAAACGGGCACTTCAGATGAAGCGCCATTCCCCAACGCAAACTCACAGCGGAAACTGCGTGCAAATGACGCGATTCAGCCGGCCATTTTAGGGCTCTGCCAGCCACATCATGAAGATTTCAGCTCATTGTTGCAGACAGGGGCCGTTTTACTACATCAGCACATTCTCCCATTTAGGTAAAACGCATTTTTAGGCCCGGAGAGGCAAATTAACACCGACTTTATGCGCGTGCACCCAGTCGTAAACCCAGGACTTGGGGAAAGGGGTTCTTTGTTCTCTCCCCGTCAAGCCATGGGTTTGCCAACGAATAAACGTGTGTTTGCCGTCGTCGAATTAAGGGCGTGGAAGCAGCACTTTTAACAAGTGAATTTTTTTTCTGTTTGCGTTGTTGGAACCTTAACAACGAAGCAAGAAAAGAAAAAGAAAATCGTTAATAATGCTGGGATGATGGCTAAAAAAAACTACAGAATGTTAAATAAATGAGGAGGAGGGGGAGAGGAACACGCACAAAAGACCGACCTACACAATTTCATGTGTCGACCTTAGTGTTTTTTAACGCTGAACCACCCCGCGCGAAAGAATTCGATAAAACGCCGGCTGTCTTATACCTCCAACTAAAGGATGAGTCAATATATATTTATGAAAGGTCGGCTAAAAATTTTCAGAGCTATAAATTCGTCATTATCCCCCTACAAGACTAATTAAAAACTGTTGGCCAACCTCCTCCCCCCTTCAACTTCCTGTTCTGTTATTTAGTAAATGCCTTTTATTAATAGAAAAATTAGTAAATAGTAAAGTAAAAATAGTAATAGTAAAACCGTTGCACGACAGTAATCTGTTTCGAAAAGGCTCTTGCAAATAAATTCAAACTCAAATATACATCCGAATCGGAACCAGCACTGTCGCCCAGTTGTTAGAGTGCCTGGGTACCTGGGCTCCTGGGTTCGAGTCCCACTCAGAGCAGCTGTATTTTCTCTCTTTCTAAGATTAGTGTAGTGTGTATTTTCACAAGGCCAGTCTTTAATGCAGGCGGTTTGTGCCGTTAACCCTTTTCTTTGTGATTGACCAAGCGAAGCGAGCCTATAATTCTCGCATGAATTTGGATTTTACGTGTCTGCTTGTCTGTGAGTGTATTAGTCCACAGGGACTCGTCGTCTCGTCGCTTGCGCGCCGCATGGAGAAAGAGTGCCATACATATAAAGAAGGAGTGCTAGGCTTGTTTCACTTCTTTCATTATATGTATGGCACTGTTTCTCCATGCGGCGCGCAAGCGACGAGACGACGAGTCCCTGTGGACTAACACACTCACAGACAAGCAGACATGTAAAATCCAAATTCATGCGAGAATTATAGTGTCCGCGGCCTATCTTGAGTTCTCCGCAGAACGAACACAGATAACCGATTGTACGTTTTCAGTAGCAGAGTGCCTTGTTGATATCCAAGATGCTTACAAAAACAATGGCGGCCATCGATTAAAGCCACCCCATCCAGAAGGACGTAGCCGCTCACAAAATACTTGCAGGACTCAAGATACACCGCACACACAGTAGGCTCGCTTCGCTTGGTCAATCATAAAGTAAAGGGTTAACGGCACAAACTGCCTGCATTCAAGACTGGCCTTGCGAAAATACACTCTATCGCCACTAATCTTAGAAACAGAGAAAATACAACTGCTCGGAGTGGGACTCGAACCCAGGAGCCCAGGTACCCAGGCACTAACAACTGGGCGACAGTGCTGGTTCCGATTCGGATATATTTGAGTTTGAATTTATCGTAGAATAATCTGTACTTGTATTGAGCGTTATTACATTTTACGCCTACGCGCTATTATCATCACTGGTACCCAGTGGCGTAACTAGTGGGGGGGGGGGGGGGGGTAGCAAAGGGGCGATCCGCCCCCTCTGTGAGATTTTGAAAGCTTATTCTGCAAATTGACCAAGTCACTTTTTTCCTAGCTGAAAAATTATTTACCGTCAGATGGCTGCACTTTGAGGTCGAAGACGCAACTTTCATCTTAGCTAATTTACACTTCTACTGTTTCTCCTTTAAATCACTAAAATAACCAGGTAACAGATGGAGAAATACGAAAATTAGTAAAGGTAAACAGTAAGAATTACTAACTATATATTTTGCTTAAAATTCCCAACATTTCTAACAAAGTATCGGTGTTTAAAAAATGAGTATCTAGTATGAAAGACTGAAAGATTTACATTACAAATTTTCTTTATGCGTATAATGCAGTCAGCAAAACTGGTTTTATAAAAATGTTTCCAACGGCAGTTTACAAGGCCTGAAAATGCCGGGAAAAAAATGCACCACCTTCCGGTCGGGGCTCTTATTCAGTTCTCCCTCCACACCATTCGGCTAAATGCCTAGTGTTGCCACTGCTGAAACATAGCGCTGACCGTCTTAACTGATAACTTGTCTCACGCTCGAAGTCATTATTTGTAACGGTACTACGTTGTCCAGAGCGATCTGAGAAGCGTTTTAGCGTCGACGTAAAAGTCCCGCCCATTACCGGAAGTTGACTGTGGGATAGCAAAAACTGAAAAGCTTCTTTTAAACTGCTCCGGACAACGCAGTGGTAAAAATTAATGACTTGGAACGTGAGACAAGTTGACAATAAAAACGTTCAGTGCGAGTTCCAGTGATGATAATAATGATTATTAAAAAAAAAAAACCCAAAAAAACCGGATTGTTCTGCGATGTGATGTCTGGCTAGTTTCACCCCTTTCATTCTGTACAGTACTCTGTATCCATGCGATGCGCAAACGTCGAGACGATGAATCCATATGTGTTAGTCGGTTTGACACACGATAAGCTGCTGTTTGAAACTTTTGTTCTGATTTGGCTAAAATTTCATCGCAAGGTAGCTTTGGTGCTCCAAATACACGAGCTCGAAGATGAAATTCGTACCTCAAATACGTTTGAGTGCTAAGGGCGAAACGAATACGATTTCAGCAATCGAAAGAGCAGAAACGTCTGCTTGTTTGGGGCTCCAATCTACTGAATGGTTGACA